>QMIH01001703.1:70751-86258 GCA_003987875.1 Clarias batrachus | reverse complement strand
TTTTTTTACATATTTTTTATTGTTGTTATGCAGACTTTAAAATTGCCATGCTCTGTGACTTGTAAGCAATAAAATGACTGTGAATATATCACTCAGGTCTACATATAGGTCTGCTCTAAACCGATCTATTGACTGAAATCCACACAATACCACGCTCATATCTGTGAACTTTTCTACATAACACAAAAAAGCATGCTCGATCCTGATGAGCTGTTGGCTCATTGTTAGTCACCTTGGCTTCCTTGCCTTTCTTTGCATTTGCATCTCCTCTCTGTCTTTCTTCTGATGATCTGTGTGTTTAATCAGCTGCTGGCATGGCCACAAGGGCACTGATCCATAATCACTCCTAGTGACTATGACAGTTTGTTTGTGTGTCTATGGGCTGGACTTGGAGCTGCTGATTTCTGTGTTGTGTCTCTCGCCTTGTAAACAATGTCATCCATAATGTTATGTCCTTGTCGTGTTATAATCCGTTCTGCTTTTCATTCCAGAAATAGGATCTCCAAATCCAAGTTCAGGTTAGTACATGTCCTCACCGTCTGATGGAATTTTCTTTGCCATCTAATTGCCCTTGTTTATATGTGTTCCTCGTATGTGTGTTTGTTTGTGTGTGTGCGTGYGTGTATTGTATATTCATTCTAAATGTTGTGCCCTTTCCACTGTATCATCATGATATGACAGTTATGACAGCTCATTAGCCATTAATTGAAAGATTAACACTTTAGTACTTTCGGCAAACTCAGACCCACTAAACATTATGATGAGTGCAGATATAAAACAGATGGAATTAGACAGTAGGTCTCTGAGTTGAAGTGATTCACATGTTCTACACATGATAAGTATAAAACTAAAACTTACAGTATGTACACTGAAGAACAACTAGTTTCGCTGATATCTCTCTATATATTCCTTCATATTTTCTGTCTGTCTGTCTTTCTGCAGTCGATATTCTCGTCGCTGGAACCGTCTGTGCCGGCGTAAATGTCGAGCGGCCGTGAAGTCCAATGTATTTTATTGGCTGGTGATATTTTTTGTATTCCTGAATACTCTGACCATTGCCTCGGAGCATCATAAACAACCTCAGTGGCTAACTGATGTACAAGGTGAAAAAGAACAAGACGCACTTATTTACTACAGCTGCACATCCAACACCATAGATTCAACTAAACTACCTGGCGTTTTTACTGTACTGTATGCAACAACGCAGGAAAACAATCTGTCCTAAGAATGTTTTCTATTGTCTCATCCTTCATTTCCTGTTTCCAGATATTGCAAACAAGGTCCTCCTAGCTCTCTTCACTGGGGAAATGCTTTTGAAGATGTACAGTTTGGGACTGCAGGCGTATTTTGTCTCACTTTTCAATCGCTTTGATGGTTTCGTGGTGTGTGGCGGGATACTAGAGACCATTCTGGTGGAGACGAAGATTATGTCCCCTCTAGGCATCTCCGTGCTGCGTTGTGTGCGCCTGCTGCGTATCTTCAAAATCACCAGGTGTGTGTGTGAGGGTGTGCACAGAAGGTGAAGTAGGGAAGAATTTGAAAATCAAATTTAGTAAACCAATTTTTATAGATAATCCATTATAAAAGGCATTGAATACAATATTATATACACACAACTAAGCTTTTGATCTACTCTGTGCTATATACAGTACACCGTCATCACTTAATTTGTGCATGTATACACACGTGGACAACATTTTTGTTACCCTTCGGTCAACGAAAGAAAAACTTAACAGAAAAACTTAAGTTAACAGAAATAACTTTAATCTGACAAAAGTAATAATTTTAAAAAAATCTATGAATGTTAACCAATGAAAGTCAGACRTTGCTTTTCAACCGTGCTTCAACAGAATTATTTAAAAAAATAAACTCATGGAACAGGCCTGGAAAAAAATGATGGTACCCCTAGAAAATACTGAAAATAATGTGACCAAAGTTAATTCAAGGTGTGTCCACTAATTAGCATCACAGGTGTCTACAATCTTGTAATCAGTCAGTGGGCCTATATATAGGGCTCCAGGTCGTCACTATGTTGTTTGGTAAAGTAAAGCAATAAAGCTTTTATTTTGTCACATATACATTACAGCACAATGAAATTCCTTCTTCACATATCCCAGTGTAACTGGGGTCAGAGCACAGGGTCAGCCATGATACAGCACCCCTGGAGCAGACAAGGTTAAGGGCCTTGCTCAAGGGCCCAACAATGGCAACCTGGCTGAGCTGGGAATTGAACCACCAACCTTCCAATCAGTAAGTCAATGCCTTAGCCCTCTGAGCCACCACCACCACCCCTGACATGATATGTACCACACTCAACATGGACCAGAGGAAGCGAAGGAAAGAGTTGTCTCAGGAGATTTGAAAGAAAATTATAGACAAGCATGTTAAAGGTAAAGACTATAAGACCATTTCCAAGCAGCTAGATGTTCCTGTGACTACAGTTGCACATATTATTCAGAAATTTAAGATCCATGGGACTGTAGCCAACCTCCCTGGACGTGGACGCAGGAGGAAAATTCATGACAAATCAAAGAGACGGATAATCCCAATGGTAACAAAAGAGCCCCGAAAGACTTCTGAAGAGATCCAAGGTGAACTTCATGCTCAAGGAACATCAGTGTCAGATCGCACCATCCGTGAACTATATGGGAGACGACCAAGGAGGACACCATTGTTGAAAACAAATCATAAAAAAGCCAGACTGGAATATGCCAAACTACATGTTGACAAGCCACAAAGCTTCTGGGAGAATGTCCTATGGACAGATGAGACAAAAATGGAACTTTTTGCCAAGGCACATCACCTCTATGTTCACAGATGGAAAAATGAAGCATATGAAGAAAAGAACACTGTCCCTACTGTGAAACATGGAGGAGGCTCTGTTATGTTCTGGGGCTGCTTTGCTGCATCTGGCACAGGGTGTCTTGAATCTGTGCAGGGTACAATGAAATCTCAAGACTATCAAGGGATTCTAGAGAGAAATGTGCTGGCCAGTGTCAGAAAGCTGGGTCTCAGTCGCAGGTCATGGGTCTTGCAACAGGACAATGACCCAAAACACACAGCTAAAAACACCCAAGAATGGCTAAGAGGAAAACATTGGACTATTCTAAAGTGGCCTTCTATGAGCCCTGACCTCAATCCTATTGAGCATCTTTGGAAGGAGCTGAAACATGCTGTCTGGAAAAGGCGCCCTTCAAACCGGAAACAWCTGGAGCAGCTTGCTCATGAGGAGTGAGGAGGCCAAAATACCTGCAGAGAGGTGCAGAAGTCTCATTGACAGTTACAGGAATCGTTTGATTGCAGTGATTGCCTCAAAAGGTTGTGCAACAAACTATTAAGTTAGGGGTACCATCATTTTTGTCCAGGCCTGTTAATCTGACAAAAGATTAGTTTACTTTTATTATAATTCCGTTGAAGCATGGTTGAAAAGCAATGTCTGACTTTCATTGGTTAACATTCATAGAATTTTTATTTATTATTACTTTTGACAGATTAAAGTTATTCCTGTGACCATTGTGAGTTTTTCTTTCATTGACCGAAGGGTACCAACATGCAAAACCTGCACCTACTCGTTCATTCTGGTCATTCCCATCTGACCTTCAGTTTCTCAAGAGTTTCTGCTCAAACATTTTTGTTGGTGTTATTTTGAGCCATTTTGTGCAAACCCAAAATTGCATGAAAATCTAAGATGATACTCAGTTTCTGAAATAATTAAACCGCCAAGGTCAATGACCCTGAGATCACAGTAACTAAAGCTGCATGGTTTTATACATTACACTGTTGCCACATGATTGGTTAATTGAATAATTTCAAGAAGAAGCAGCTATACAGGTCTTTCCAATTCAGAACCAACCACATAAACTCCACCATAATAAGTCATTTCAAAAGCGTTTTACTGTGATGAAATGTTATTTGAAGTGTGGCTGTGTACTAATATTGTTTTTCTGCACTGTAACTCAGGTATTGGAACTCTCTCAGCAACCTGGTTGCATCTTTGCTGAACTCTGTTCGCTCCATCGCCTCCCTGCTGCTGCTACTCTTCCTTTTCATCATTATTTTTAGCTTGCTTGGCATGCAACTGTTTGGTGGGAAGTTCAACTTTGATGAAACTCGTCGGAGCACATTTGACAACTTTCCCCAGTCGTTACTCACAGTCTTCCAGGTATAGTTCATAGATATTAGCCATGGGTACTTATGTCCGTACACTGTGGTCTTTATGATACGTTCAGGTCTCAAGTAAGACAGCAGTCCTATCCTGAAATCTGTTTTACAGTGGTTTAAGTCTACAGTTAATACTAGGTAGGAAGAAAAGAAACATTGAATGCAAGTCTGTGCAAAAGTTTTAGACACCCTTATAAATGTATACATTTTAATCTGCGAGCAATGATAATCAATGACTTTGTAAGATTTGAGCCATTTATAGATTAACTTTTTACAATATGAAGGCAATCATCCAAAGAAAGCAATAAAATGTTTAAAGATTGTAATTTACTGAAGCTCTGGGAAATACTGTAAAAGCACTATGTCTTTGTAAATTAACAGCAGTCACTTCTAAACGGGGGCAGACTACAAACGAAATCAATTGCATGTTTGGCTAAAAGAAAGTGAATAAGGAGGATCTAAAACATCCGATTTTTAAGAAATGTAATAAAGACTTAACCCTAAGTTCCAGGAAAACAGTATGAGCAACTACATGAATCGTTATTTATAAACATTTGTTCATTTTTTTGAGTATTTATTTGTTTCATTTTATTTTTTGAATAACAGATTCATTTCTATTTGCAGTCAAATAAATTTAAAAAAAATCAACGTTGTATTCCTTTGCCTCTCTCACTGTTCTCCTGTTTGTGCATGTGGAGATTAGACTTTTAGACTTTTTTCATCTGTTTTTTATTAATTTTACTGTTCTTACTGTGGAATTCCTGTAATGGCACCAGATTTTGACTGGAGAGGATTGGAACTCAGTGATGTATGATGGGATTATGGCGTATGGTGGACCTTCATTTCCTGGCATGCTCGTGTGCATCTACTTCATCATTCTCTTCATTTGTGGAAACTGTATCCTTTACAGCAAGCAGTGCGGGTGGGCTGTTAAAACTGAAATGTCAGCCCTGGTATAACACAAGATTACTTAGAAACAAAAATTACAACTATGTGTAATAAAAAAAGCATGCAAAAATCATATAACCCAGTTATGCTTACATTAGAATACTAATATAACCTATAGATTTTTCCCCCTAATAGATAGCTCATGTGATGTTAACAATTTAACATTGCATTTGGTAACTCGGAGCAGAAATAATAGTCTGATATTCACTCACTCAATGCCATTTATCCTGCACAGGGTCATGGGAGGCCTAGAGCCTATCCCAGGAGACACAGGGCACGAGGGTGGGTACACCCTGGATCAGGTGCCAGTCTGTTACAGATTATTACTGATTCAATTCAATTCAATTTTATTTCTATAGCGGTTTTAACAATGGTCATTGTCTCAAAGCAGCTTCACAAAATGAAAAAAAAAAAATGTATGGAAGTGTGTATGATACATAATTACAAAATCTACTATATTATAGTTCTAAACTCATGTCCTAAACAGATATCCTGCTGAATGTATTTTTGGCCATTGCGGTAGACAACCTTGCAGATGCAGAGAGTCTAACATCAGCTCAAAAGGAGGAAGAAGAAGAGAAGGAGAGGCGGAAACTGGCCAGGTAATGCATGTTCTCATGACAAAATCAAGAACACTGTAAGCCTGGATACACTGAATGTATTTAAAGAATTTGAGGAAATCAGTTGCTGTAAAAATTAATGTGTAATGAAAACTTGAGTGAATTTATTTTTTAATAATTAAATGCAAATGCAAATGCAAAAAAAATAACATAAATGCAAAACACAAAAGTTGGAACATGAAAAGAAACAAGGAACTTAATCTTATTTATCGCAGGAATGTACTCTGTATTCTGCATTCAGACTTCAAACCTGGTATCGTTTAAGCCATAAAAATGTTAATCGAACAAATATGTTTTAGTCACCTGGACATTTAATTCTACAACATCATTATTTTGATAGCACAAGTTCATTATCTGCATGAAATCAGCCATTTCCCCATTTTGGATTAATGGAGAAGTTAATAATGTTCCACTGGCCTACTTTCTTCTATCTTGGAAGCAACCCCCATTTGTCACCTGGCAGGGGGTTCAGTGCTGGTTGGGCAAACCCAGTTCATGTGATATAGCCAATAGGTGCAAATGTTCCATCAAACTGGTGTTTCTACAGTTTACAAACTGCCTCTCTCTCTCGCTCACTCATCATCTATACCGCTTAATCCTGTATTCAGGGTTACGGGGAGCCTGGAGCCTATCTCAGGAGAGGCACATGGCAGGGTACACCCTGGACAAGGTGCCAATCCATCGCAGGGCACAGACACACACATATACACTCACTCATTCACACACTATGGGCAATTTGGGATTGCCAATTAGCTTAACCTACATGTCTTTGAACTGTGGGAGGAAACCGGAGTACCCGGAGGAAACCCACCAAGCACGGGGAGAACATGCAAACTCCATACACACAGAGGCGCGAATCAAGCCTGGCCGGGGATCGAACCCTGACAGTGCTAACCACTGCACCACCGTACTGCCTACAAACAGCCTCTCAAGTGAGGAAAAAACAATAAAACATGAACAGGTGGAAAAAGTCTGTTTGGTCGGAGACTCCGCAACAGCCAACCAGTGAATGGTGCAGGTGAAATAACTTTAATGCTCATGTTTCCATTCAAGCATTGGTTGTTTTTTTTAAGGCAATTACCTTCAAACTTCCAATTCTGTCTCTATGGAGAGAGACATGGTCTTACCAAAAATTTACTGTTTTACGCAATTTAACTTAAAGTTATTTACACATTGCATTATAGCAGTACCTCAGTTTAATCCGTTCCAGGGCGAGTTCTTATGCTGAAATTGTGAAATGCATTTTCCCATAATTTGTACATGCAGATAGTCTATTCCAGTCACTCCAAAAATATTATCAATATTACCAATTTCCAACACTATAATCTTATTTTTGCATAGAAAAAGCAATCAAGACTTTTAGAAAAGACTTCAAGTCAACACGACGGCCCATTTTCAGTATGAATTTTAGTATGAATGTCCTAGTTGGGTTACCCAGCCTCAGGCTTGGCAAAATTTTAGCAATTTTTCTTATAAATAAAAATATGATATCTATCATTGGTGGCTCAGTGCTTGGTTTTTTCACCTGCCATGGGAAAGGCCCGGTTCAATTCCCAGCCAACGCCCAGACCCCAACCACTGGAGAGAGTGCCGGTCCCAAGGCTGGATAAAATGGGAGGGTTGTGTCAGGAAGATGATTCTGTGTAAAACCAGTGCCGGATTGTACGTGGAACAGTTGGTCCACTGTGGCGACCCTTTGATGGGAGCAGCCGAAAGACTAACAACAACAACACCACTAATAATTATGAATGTCTTTCAGTTTGCCTGGAGGATGTACTAGCAAAACATGTTTCAAGCCATCATGCTGATTTGTTAACGTGGTCTCCTTGTATTAGCTATGGAGGAAACTTCCCAGGCAGTCAAAGTATAAGGAAGTAGAACAGATGGTTACATAAGCACCTTAATTTAACGGTTTAATAGACGATGAACAGGAAACTTGACAAATTAACTAAAATGAACAAAACCTTTTTCAAGTTTTATTCTAGTTGTGGTTTTGGTTGTAACAAGCTTAAAAACTTCAACAAACTCATCCTGGTTTCAGCTCTGTGAGGGCAATCGTCCTGCTCCAAATATAAAATCTCTTCTTTAATTATTTAACTATACCGTGTATAGGTGTCTAATTGCTCATTGTCAAATTATATATATATACAGTATTGTAATACAGTTGTAATATAACTTAAAATACCTATAATATACTTATCAAACAGTGAACCCTTTCTAAATAATTAAATGCTAGTTTCCATCTTTTATATTGTAAATTGTAACTAAAGCCATACTTTGTGTCTCAGAATGGCTAGTCCGGAAAAGTGGCAAGGCAATGAGAAACCTCCTGTTGAGAAAAAAGAGGAAAAGATTGAAATGAAATCTATTACCTCAAATGAAGAAACTCCCAAAACCACTAAGGTAAGTTATGTTCACTCTCACACCTACTGTACAGTACATGGCACATCATGGGGTAGCTCAGTGGTTAAGGCATTGGACTACGGTTCGGAAGGTCCCAGGTTCAAATTCCACTACTACCAAGTTGTCCCTGTTGGGCCCTTGAGCAAGGCCCTTAACCCCAACTGCTCAGGTGTATAATGAGATAAAAATGTAAGTCGCTCTGGATAAGGGCGTCTGCCAAATGCCTAGATGTAGATGATACCAGATATTAAACGAACTGCAGTTGATTGAGACTTGTTGATCATTTGTTTTTACAAATCTTGTTCAGAATTCATAGATTCTATCACAGTACCAAAAAAAGTTATATAGTGTGAGGGGTTTGACTCACGGGTGGCACCACAGACGATCTGAAACAAGGCAAGGTCTTACTGAAAAATGGTAATTTTATTTTGGAAAAAGGGGAAGGAAAATGTTTAAGGAGGAAGGACGGAAAAAAGGGGAGGAAAGTGGTGACGGTGTGCATGTGCCAGTCTGGAGGCCCAGCAGGCACGAGGTGGGCAAGTCTGCTTGCTCCCTCAAATGGCTCCTCTTCGCTGGCTGGCCAACCGGCCCCTCCAAGCTCTCCTTGGGTGCGACCACAGACGGAATGTCTATTGTGACATCTGGCGGCTGGGTGCCTTTCCCCGGCTGGGAACAGGGGCCCTAACGCGAAGCTGCAACGGCCTTTTCCTCCTCAACAGCAAGATCACAAAAGCTGGCCCTTAAGCGAAAGTGCCGTGGAAGCTCATGCAGTCTTTTCGCAGCTGTTTAATTTCTATGCCTTTGAAGTCCCAGGGGTGCATGACCTCTCCCCTCTCGATTGCCACTCTCTGTATTTAAGCGTCCGCCATGCGACTCTG
The DNA here is from genome assembly GCA_003987875.1 of Clarias batrachus. Classification (NCBI taxonomy): domain Eukaryota; kingdom Metazoa; phylum Chordata; class Actinopteri; order Siluriformes; family Clariidae; genus Clarias; species Clarias batrachus. The sequence continues at coordinate 77,248 of QMIH01001703.1, read as the reverse complement.
CTCCGATAACCTCCAGGACCTCATGGCGCATGCGTGATACATGATACTCGGCACTCGTAAACCAAGACTTGCTCGTTTTTCAAATCAAAATGTATTAAAAATCATTGCTCGTCTTGCGGAACACTCGTAAACCGCGTTACTCACAATCCGAGGTTCCATTGTATGTCTGTTGTGTTTTGTGTTGCTGTTGTCACCTGGGATTAGTTGCTTATTTAAAAAGTACTTAATACTTAAAGATGAATACTCGAAGACTGAAATTCAAACTAAAAGTATCAATGACCATTGTTAAAAGCGTTATATAGCTGACTTGAATTCACTTGAATTACTTCATTTTAAACCAATTAAGCTCTTGTACGTTAATGATCCCTCATCCACATATGCAGCTGTGACTCTGTTTTTTAGGTTTATTCTTTGTCTTTTCATGCCAGCTGTCATAAAATGTGCCTTTGATTTGCAGGTCAACATTGATGACAATGATGAGAATCCATATCCAGTAAACGACTTCCCAGGTATCACACCACCTCTTTTAATGTACAGTATGTAATGACTAAGTTGTGAATTAATAGATAATAAAAGACATTAATGATCCACTATATATTCTCTATTCTGGCAACACAAAGAAATTTTTTAAATAATTGCACTTCCTCTATACTAGTTGTACCATTTTAAACTTTTGTGGAAACAAGTTTTTCTTAGTTGCACTATGAACCAACAGACTGGTATCCATTCAGGATTATTTGTTTAATCTAATTTTTTTTCCAGCTGTGACTGGGTGTTGAATTAACATCTGAAGAGTTAATATGAGTCTAAATACACAGATCAGCCATAACATTAAAAACCACAAAACATTTAGATATTAACTCTAATTATCAAGTATACACCAGTAAACTGGTGACAGGATGATGGGCAACCAAGGCTCAATTAAAGGTTCACTCAAATGTTTGTTGAAGTTATAACATAAAAATGGCCAGTTGATGTCATAACTCTGTTTATAGTGAAAGTAAGACAAAACAGCTGTGTGTCCATAAAATAAAAAACACTTGTTAGTGAGCCTCTTTAGAAAAAAATGCTTACGTTTGGTAGAGAGCGTAGACATTGGAGTTTGGAGCGATGGAAGAAGGTCATGTGATCTGATGAGGCCATATTGACCCTATTACGGACTGATGGGTGCATCAGGGTAAAAAGCTGATGAAGAGATAACAGGACCTGGAGTGTGTGCTAGGCACACAATACTGCCCTATGACTCAAGAAGAGTCGGATATAATTTGGATTTCACGTAAGACAGTAAATGGTCTCCAGCATTTTAGCTAATTTAAACAAATTTCCAAGATCAGCGTAAATTAAGTAAACCCAAAATATGTCTGAACCATTTAAAACTGTTCGACTGATCGCCCTTGAGTTCAGTCTTAAAACACGGTAAAATCAGCACATCTTGGTGTTACGTAGATCCTAACATGCTTTTTAAAATGTGTTTTATTAGTTTTTTCCCCTTTCCAAGCCTTAGAACATGAAACATGCATGTTCTTTGTCTCACAACTTAGGAGAAGATGAGGATGAAGAGCCAGACATGCCAGTGGGTCCAAGGCCAAGGCCTCTTTCAGATATCCACCTGAAGGAGAAAGCAGTTCCCATGCCTGAAGCCAGAGCCTTCTTCATCTTCAGTCATACAAACAAGTAAAAGTCTTTACCTGTACCATACACCTTTGACCATACACCACAAGATAAACATTTGAACATGACTTTAACGAAATAAACATGATAACTGCATAAAAATTTACAGTAATATGTAGCAACATTATTTAAAGATTTGCATCTAAATTTTCACAAAAATTGTTACATCTTAGTAAGTGGCTTGTTTGTTTGTTTGTTTTGCACATAAAAAATGACTTGTAAAAATGTGGTATTTTTCAATTGACTCTCGGCCATATTCATGGTAATGGAATTAGCATCCAGATTGCAATGCTCCAACAACCAAATTGAATATCGTAGGAACCACCTAGCAATGCCATAGAAATAGCGCACAGATGTTACTGAAGCGGTATTCTAGTTTTACCGCCGCACCTCACAGCCGCAGCATTTGGGTTTGTGTGTTTGTTGGCTTTTACCACTGAGTGGCGCTATATAACTATAGATCAGTGCCTCAGACCTTAGTTCATTCTCTCAAGGATTAATGAGCCGCAGATCCTTTAGAGCTGCACGTAGTAGTGGATAAAATCAAGTGTAACATTGTACTTAAACAAGTTCGTTATCCCAGTACTAAAATTACAGTACAAATGTAGAATGAAAATTAAATTAAATCTTTTTAGGATAGAATTTAAACAAAGTAAATGTTAACACCGTGAGATTTTATCATGTGTAACACTCGCGTAGCCAGAAAACTCATCAGATGTTCATCAGAAAAAGTGGGTGTGTCACAGGTGTTGTCAGATTAATGTGCAAAAACTATATAATAAAACTCACACCGGCGTGCTTATTCAGCGAGTATAAATTTGTGTTTGTTGTATTCCTGGGGAAGAAAAATCTCTTATTAATCTCTTAAAAGCGCCCTGCAGGTTTACACATCCATTTTACATTGACTAAAAGGCTTATTCACAACCACATTTCAGGCATTCACACCTGCAGAGGGGTGAATTATTTGCATTTGAATGCTGTCTGACGTTATGAAGCCCACACAGTAACAATAAAACAACAACCTACAATCAATAGAAATAAGAGGCTTTGATTATACTGCATAAATATCATTTTATACAAAGCTTCCTCCGCGCTCTCCAAACCTCATATAAATTAAGTGAACAAATATTGTAAGTAAAACAATACAACAACAGCCCACAATTAATAAAGCATTTTTATTTAGACTATAAAAATAATCCTGCATGTATTTTAGGCGTGTCAGCTGCCACTTTTTATTTAGAAGTTTTCAATAACAATCTTATAAAGGCCACAAATATTCCCTTAACTTTAATTAATATTTTAACTATTTAAATCATTAAACTATTTATTTTACTATTGTTACCTTATTTACTTCAAAAGACATTTAAGAACAAGAACAATCAAACTTTTTTTGTTTATGTTAATTGTTTAATAACAATAAAACGATACAAACAGAGGCTACAGTATAGAACAGTTCATTCTTTGTACAACAAAAATTGTCAGCTAGTGAACTTGATAGTCTGTCTAAACAAGATTTAACCAGTTTTATTTTTAATCATTATTGTACAATAAATGTCAATAGCTCTGGTTCTGATTTTTCACAATAAAAGTTTGTTGGTTTAAAGAGTAGGATGTGGAAATTACCATCACTAGTATTTCTCCGATACAACATACGACTTTTTATGACTTAAAAAGTCGAAAGAAAATCACCTTACTAAAACCTAGCTTCTAGGAAAAGCTAAAGAAACCACCTTACGATAAATGTTTAACATCTTAAACAAGGAGCTTTTATCCTGTTACTGCCTCTGAGGTCATCAAACTTTCAACACTCAAAAACACAAAAAGACCTCAAACTATGACACATATACAGTATTTCACATTTCTGGTGAACAGACATTACCCACTCCATACTGCTTCTTTCCCATTTTTTTAAATATCATGTTTTTTTTTTGTTTTTTTTTGGATTTTTCCCCGATTTTCTCCCTAATTTAGTCGTGTCCAATTCCTCCCCGTCACTAGGGGGCTCCCACATTAAGGCTACTACTACCACTCAGCCGGGAGAGCCGAAGACTATCACGTGTTTCCTCCGAACCACGTGACGCCAGCCGACCGCATCTTTTCGAACTGCTCGCTCGCGCACCGTTGGGGGCGGCGTAACACACTCGGAGGACAGCGCTATCCGCTCCCTCCGTTGCGCGAGCTCACAGACGCCCCTGACTGGCTGTAGAGCCGTGATTAATGCGGGAGCGCTATGTACCTCTCATCCCTCCCCTCTGAGAGAGCTCGGCCAATCAGCTCTCTCTAGACCTCAGGCTGCGAGAGGTTACAGCACCACCCGGGATTCGAACTAGCGATCTCCGGATGATAGGGAGCTTTAACCACTGCGCCACTCGGAGGCCCCTTTAAATATCATGTTGACCTGGCGTTGTACATCAGAGCTCTGTAGCTATACTTGCACATTACTTTAAAGAGCTTTAAAGGGAATTTCTTACCTTGGAGGTCATTGAGTAGCAAATAGTCACACATTGTTTGTTTGTTTATCTTTTAAGTATAGTTATTCTGTACATTTTACCAGGGGTTGTAAAATCTTACTTTTGTAGTGGATTTACTACTTATATAAGTCAAAAAAGCAACATTTGTAAAACAGCGGTCAGTCATTAGTATTTAAAATGTATTCTATGTTTAATATAATGAGACCAGATCTAGGTTATAGGCTTAAAATGAGAGCGCAATAGCTTGCAGTGTTCGATATGCCCCAATACACCACCAGCTGGCTCCAACACATGCTGACACGGAGCGAGACAAAACCACGTGCACGTGCTGATGTTCTCTCTGGGTTATTCACTCCAAAAGTACATACGTGTCATGTCCATCTGTTACTACATCAGAAGAGAATTAGGACAATTGGCACTGAGCCTTTGGAAGTGTTTACAATAGAGAGAGAGAGAGATGTATGGAATCGAGAACAAAGGCTTAAACAGCTATTAACGCACCCCTACTAATGAGCTGCAAATTTAAAAATCTTCAGAAATTTGCTAAATTCAAAAAAAAAAAAAAAAGCAAGAAGATTATTTGTTTATTTCATATGATACATTATAATATATAAATAAATAAGGATATCTTGCCCAACCTCCCAGTTCAATTTATTTATTTATTAAACAAGCTAATTCTCTTTGGGCTGTTTAACTACATTCCTACATGCTTTTTACACTAACATGTGCAGGATCATTTAATAAACTCACTCATGTCTCCGCCATCCACTCAGTAAATATCTCTCCACGTGGGAGTGAATTAGTGAGCATGGGTACCTTCTTCTTCTCAGGTTTCGAGTGTTGTGCCATAGGATTGTCAACCACAACATCTTCACCAATCTCATCCTCTTCTTCATTCTGCTGAGTAGCATCTCTCTGGCTGCAGAGGACCCAGTAAAAAGTGACTCATTCAGGAATCAGGTACATGGACACGTGTACACGTCCAGGCTCGTGCACGAGTTCTCTCTCTAAAGAAACCAAATGATTTGTGCTTTTATCTGGTTTCCACTTGCAGATTCTAGGTTATGCAGATCATGTTTTCACGGGTCTCTTCACCATAGAGATTATATTAAAGGTGAAATAACGTTATACCACACTGCCTTTATTTTCATTTCGTATATATGCAGTATACATTTGGTTTGTGTTATTATCACTGGCTTTGTTCTGTTCTGTGTGAAGATGACAGCGTATGGAGCATTTCTCCATAAGGGGTCTTTCTGTCGTAACTATTTCAACATTCTGGACCTGGTGGTGGTCAGCGTCTCTCTCATCTCTTCTGGGATTCAGTGAGTAAAGTCTATTTATCTTAAGTTGAGGCTGTCAGCAAAATGTAGCAAATGCCAATTTGGGGAATAATTTTGCCAAATTACAGTATGAATTTTTGACAAACTGTTTTGTTTTTATAACAGAATATGTATTTTGAAAACTGCTATACCTGCTATATGAGGATGTAAAGCTGCTTTTAGTCAGCTACCCTCGGTCCTGTGTCGTGCCAACAGTAAAGAGACCAGTCATGTGTGAGGTCGCTTTTCAGCCAATGGAGTGCGCTTACTGTACTTACAATTTTGCCTCAGAACACAGCCATGAATAAAGAACGGTACAAAAACACCCTCTAAGAGCAACTTCTTCCAACCATCCAACAACAGTTTGGTGATGAACAATGCCTTTTCCAGCACGATGGAGATCCTCGCCATGAGGCAAACGTGATAACTAAGTGGCTCGAGGAACAAAACAGGAAAAATTGGGGTCCATGGCCTGGAAACTTCCCAGACCTTAATCCCATTGAGAACTTGTGTTGAGTCCTCAAGAGGCGGGTGGACAAACAAAAACCCCCAATTTTTTGACAAACTCCAAGCATTGATTATGTAAGAATAGGCTGCCATCAGTCAGGGTGTGGCCTAGAAGTTGATTGACGGCATTCCTGGGCGAATTGCAGAGGTCTTGAAAAAGAAAGGGCAACACTGCAAATACTGACTCTTTGCATAAACTTAATGTAATTGTCGAAAAAAAGCCTTTGACATTCATGAAATGTTTGTAATTAGATTTCAGTGTACCAGAGTAACATCTCACACAAAGATGTACAGAAGCACTGAAGCAGCAGACTTTCTGAAAATTTATGTTTGTGTCATTCAACTTTTGGTCATGGCTGTAGTTATTATAACTAATATATATATAACTTTAGGGTTATAAACAGACACTATATAAACAGACGCTATATAAACAGACGCTATGCAAACAGACACTATGCAAACAGACGCTCTATAAACAGACACTCTATAAACAGACGCTATGCAAACAGACGCTCTATAAACAGAC
>QMIH01001703.1:51281-61923 GCA_003987875.1 Clarias batrachus | reverse complement strand
CACTTTTACAGTAATTGCACCACAAAAAAGTGTTTGTATAGTCTATATATAAATAAAGGCAATATATAAAAGTTGCATTCACTTTACCTTTGCTCTTCAGCCTCCTGTACAAAGCCATAGACTCCCATGCAGAAGATGCTGGGCCCATCTACAACTACCGTGTGGTCATCTCTGTCTTCTTTATCATCTATATCATCATCATCGCCTTCTTCATGATGAACATCTTTGTCGGTTTTGTCATTGTTACATTCCAGGAGCAAGGAGAACAGGAGTACAAGAACTGTGAGCTAGACAAGAACCAGGTACAGTACTACTACTGACATGTATGGAAAGAATCAAGAAAGCTCCTTAGCTTTAACAGGCGGTTTTGTGAATGCAACCTGCCTCCAACTAAAGGTCATATTTGGAGGTGTTGACTTAAGTTACCCGGATCACCTATAACATTAACACATTGGAGTTGGGGTCAACGGCACACAAGGCTCAACTATGGCCTTGGGCACCAGCCCGTCTGATCCAATCCCACAGAAAAGCTTTCACAATAAGAGTTTTCACAATAGAAAGCCACCAGAACACTCAGTGCACCACAGTCCGCTATGCATGGGGACAAATGACAAAGAACATGACAAAGAACAGACGCCAATCTGATCAAGAACTCATGGGGTGCGCCAGACAAACAAGTCAGATCTACACAGGCCACGCACTGCAACCCACAAATCCCAAAGGATCCACTGTCAACCTCCTGGTGCTAGACACCACAGCACATCACTAGAGGCCCTGAGAAGCCACATTCAGGCCAGACCTGCCCCAGAGGCACAAGGAGAAACCAAACCCTAGATGGTTTTAATGTTGTTAGTGTTCATGTTTTTAAGTTATGGCTGACCAGCATGTGCCTACAGCGACGGACCAAATGATAGGGAGTCTTAATATATATATATATATATATAAAGCAGATCACAGTTATCAATTGCAGTAACACTGAAGCAACAAATATGGCATACAATCTTTTAGGATCACCATATTAATACTGAAAATGACTGGCCATTATACAGTAGGTTTGGTCTTGCTTCCCTGGGAAGGTCTTCATGAGAGCCAGTTTCATCAGGGTGCTTGATGGATTTTCTCAAATGCACTGTTATTGCACAAACTGTTCCAGAACAGCTGACCTTCATGTCTTAAAATAACAACTGATCGTTGTGGTTGTTACAAAATTATCTAATTTCATGTGTTATTTTATAGTTTTGAAATCCCCAGGTTTGTTGTAGAACGTCAAAAATAAATCACTAAACAAAAACAACGAAATTTGCGAAAGTGATCCCAAAGCGGTCGTGTACAGTATATTAGGCATCAAGTAAAAAGCCTGTTCTCAAAAGTGATGTGTTGGAAGCAGGAAAAATGAGCAAGTATAAGGATCTGAGCAACATTGACAAGGACCAAACTGGCAGATAGACGACTGGATCAGAGTGTCTCCAAAACAGCATGGCTTGTGTGGTGCTCCATTTCATCAGTAAAGAGTTTACTCATTGTCCATTTATAAATAAGAAATCTGTCTCTGTATAACAAGTGCATTGGGGTTTTCCATCCAAGTAATGAAGATTTCTAGGTGCGAATTCTCCACAAAGTCAGCACCTTAACCCTGTGACCCCAACCGAGTTGCCTGTAAATCTTCCCCGCTATGTCATGTTTGTCTGCTGGTGTTTTCAGACCACCATGACAGTTTCCAAGAGAAATCTCGACTGGTTAATCATGAGTAGGTTTCAACTAATCCTGAAAGTGCGCTCCTTTAGAAAATAGTAGGAAGCAGTTTGGGCTAAAGGTGATTCCATACTACACTTATTTTATATGTTTGAAAAAAGAATTCGACTCATTTGTACAAACACAGCATTTACATTAGAGCTGAACTACTTTTATATTCACAATTATATTAAAAGAAAAAAATGAGATAACATTGAAACTTTAACATTGAAACATTGATAACAAAGAAAACGATTTCTTAGCACTTAGACTTTAGGCAACAGTCACACCGAGTAACATCCAATCACTTAGTGTTTACAAGCCAAAAATCTCTGTTTAGCTATATTAGGTGCCTTAAAATATCAGAGTATACGAGACGTGTAAATCAACCTAATACTCCTATACATAAAGCAGTAGAACTGATGTTTTTTTTTTTCCAATCTGTGTGTCTGTTTTTCTGCCTGTCTGTTCGTCCCTGACTGTGTGTGAACCTGTTTGTGTTATTCTCATGGTACAGCGGCAGTGTGTGGAGTATGCTCTAAAGGCACGGCCTCTACGCAGGTACATTCCAAAGAATGCATACCAGTATAAGGTGTGGTATGTGGTCAACTCTACCTATTTTGAATATCTGATGTTCACTCTAATCCTACTGAACACCATCTGCTTGGCAATGCAGGTCAGTAAAACTTATAATATAAGTTTATTATATAAAAGGCCTAGTAATAGTGAAATGTACTTTATTTGCTTTCAGGACATCTATGTCACAGAATTATAATGCAGAGTTTATACATTGTGTGTTTCAGCACCATGGTCAGTCACCATCCTTCAACAAAGCCATGAACATCCTCAACATGCTCTTCACTGGTCTGTTTACTGTTGAGATGATCCTCAAACTTATTGCCTTCAAACCAAGGGTATAACCTGCTTCGCAATCATAACTACATGTTAAACAATAACCGATAGGAAATTATAGTCGGTATAATCATGTAAAGTCAATCATGTAAAACATGCTGAGAAAAAATGTGTGCAGTTCCATTTCTGTTTGAGGAAAAGAATAATTGTTTCTGATCAGTTATAAAAGTTTACGCAAATGCAGCTTAGTTAGTTTGTAATAATTAGTGAATGTCACAGAAGTGGAATTAAAAAGGATTAAAAAGGAGCCAATGTTTTAGATCATGCTTATTATTCTTATATTTGCATATATTATTATTATTAATTAGACTCAGAAATGTTTTGTGTAATACTTTTTCTTCTTTAAGCTTAAAAGTAACAACTGGTAATAAGACGTTATAATGTTTATTAGAATTATGTATTTCAGTTTTGCTATTTTTTGCAGTGTTACTTTTTTTAATCTCCTAAATATGAACCCTCATGTGATTATATTTTGCACATATTAATTCAAGAAGTGTATTTGCAGTACTGTAGGTTTTTGAGTTTGCATAGTTACAAACAGTTCATGAGGATGTTGTATATGTTGTATCATTATTTTTAACTATAACAATCTGTTCACGGAGCAGTCTGCTGGATGTTAATGCTTACTGATTAACTAAGTCTTTATCCTGTTTAGGGTTATTTTAGTGATCCTTGGAATGTGTTTGACTTCCTGATCGTAATTGGCAGCATTATAGATGTCATTCTGAGTGAAATAAATGTAAGTACACCACCACCACAAATCTCTCTCATAACTTTTAACATTTATTTTCTGCATCCCTCTAACCAGTATCATTCTCTCACCAGTGTTGGGGGACATGACTTTTTAAAGTAACTAATTACGTTCCAAAATTACTGTCTCCAAAAAGTAATCAGTTCCATTACTGCGTAGTTAAACTAGTAACTTTTCCATTGCATGTTGTTTTAGTCAAGACCTTTATAATTATTCTACCATCATCACTCAGTGAAGTTTGGTCCATAATCTGTTAACTACTAATACCCCTATCTCACCTACGCAGTTTTACGCAGTGGCCGTAAGTACGGTTCATCATGATTGACCGCGAGTTTCTTTCTTTCCGCGCGTTGGTCCTCATATAGTCAAACCGCATAGCTGAGATAGGGGTATAACAGCAGGAATAACAGAGGGGGCGGGTTATCAAGGGCGGGGCTTGTAGACACCGGGCTTTCACACACACACACACCTACACACACACACTAATGGATTGGGAATGACTGCTGTCTGGCTCACGGACTACATACATTTTCTGAATAACGGATTACATTTTTGAAAAAGTAACTAAGTAACTGAGTACTTGAATGGCGGAGCGAACGCGTTAGATTACTCGTACGCAACGATTCTCTCACAACTTTTTCTTTTTGTCTTTATCTAAAATGTATTTTTACATTCATGCTTTTTCACTGTGATGAACATGAATGTAAATGAACCTGCACTTACCATGCACTTACAGCGGTCAAAATAAGTCAATCGCATTTCAAAGTAATTTGTGAAATGACCTCCAGGTGGCGCAAGGTGACATCTTCCGTCGTCTCACAACAAATAAAAACCACATCTGCTGACGCAGTAGCATGTCCTGGCGATGTTTTAATTTTATTGTCATTTAATTAATTTATTTCAGTTAATAAATCTACTACAAATTTAAAGAACACAAAATATAAGATGACACAAAACCCTACACGTGTAGCTTTTCTACTTACGACGTGCTACATGATAAAATCTAAAGGCTCTGTGTTAACGTTAATTCTATTCTACATTTGTACCGTAATTTTAGTACTGTGATTATGAATTCATTTAAGTACAATGTTACACTTGATTTTATTCACTACTACATGCAGCTCTAAAGCAGCTGCAGCTCATTAATCCTTGAGAGACTGAACTAAGGCCTGAGGCATCGGCCTATAGTTATATAGCGCCACTCAGTGGTAAAAGCCAGCAATCACACAAACACAAATGCTGCCACAGTGAGGCGCAACGGTGAAAGTAGAACGCTTGAGTGCCAGCTGTATGTCAAGCTGATGTTTTTTCATCATTCCTCATTTCATCATTCAATTTTGTTGCTGTTGGCTACTTTCTAAATTCCCCCCCCCCATTTTCTCTATCCAATATTTGATTTATGTCTTGTTTTTTCTTCCCTTCTCCCTTTCTCTCTCCCCTATATATATATATACACACACACATACATACAAATTATATGAGCTATACAAATAAAATTAAACTGAATTGAATTCCTACCGGAAATTGGAAATACACACATGCAGAAAGAAAGAGAGAGCTAGAATACTTTACAAAACCCAGTAAATAAATAAGAGGAAAAAAACAAAAACTAAAAAACTAAAAACCTTTTTATGGCAGCTGTGTGATATGAGGTCAGCAATGCAATAGCTTTGATCTGTCTTCCTTTCTTTAAAGCCAGCTGACCCTTCTTCCTCTACTCCTTCCTCTGTGGTAAGACCAATGGTAAGAACTGCCAGTAATCAAACCCCACCTCACCGTCTATCCCCCTCCATTACACTTTACCAATATTGCCATCCTGGCTCCAGCATTCCATACTCATTCAGCTCCATAAAACTCAAAACCTTGATTACTGGGCAGATATGTAAAACCAAAGAATCAAATGTGCTTATTGTGTTGTTGTTACCCGCTGCATGCATCAATATCTGTCATGGTGTCCCATTGACACATCAGCATCAGCAACTATCTGTGTGGGTTTTCCTCCAGCCATGATTTTTTTTTAATATTGGTGTTTACCAGAGTGAAATATTACAAAAATCTGAAAAAACCTGTGTCCTTGCATTCATGTAGATGGTACTTTGACATGTGACAACTACCAACAATTGTTGCACACAAAGTATTTCCTGATAACAGTACACTCTGCCACACTGCAAAATAACTTAGGAATTGGTTCAAGTCAAGTAGGCTTTTGTCATTTCAACCATATACAGTTCAGTACACAGTTAAACGAAACAGCGTCCGTCCAGGACCAAGGTGCTACGTACGTGCAACATACATTTAACAATGTAAAATTACAACACAAATTACCAGAACTAGCTAGCTCACTAAGAGACCTAATTAGCTGACTAGCTCAGATATGACCGATTTAATTTTTTTTTTTTTCAAGTTAACCGAAAACTATCTATTCCTATACAAAAAGAAACAACAATAGACAACATACAACAACTTGCACGAGCAAATGTGCAAACAAAGAGCTACAGAGTGACAACACAACAACGTAACACATTTCAATACTTTTTGTAGTAGTGAGGTATGAGTTGAGGTAGTGGGAGGAGAAACAGTTAACATTAGACAGTCCTGAGAGTAGCAGCAATGATGGAAAAAGACTTTGTGCAAATGTGCTGTTCAGGTAGGTGGGTATAAACAAACTGTAAAATTGTTGTTGATCAGTGTGATTGTGCATGTGTGTGTTTATCAGGTCGGTCCTGATGTTATTTTTGTTTTGTGTGTGTGTGTGTGTGTATGTTTATCAGTCCAGTCCCTTTGTGTTGAGGAGACGGATGGCTTGTGGGTAAAAGCTATTACATAGTCTGGAAGTGAGTGCCCGAATGCTTCGGTACCTTTTTCCAGATGGCAGGAGAGTGAAGAGTGTGTGTGATGGGTGTGTCTGATAAGCCACAATGGTGGTTGCTTTGCGGATGCAGCATGTGGTGTAGGTTTCTTCAATAGAGGGGAGAGAGATTCCAATGATCTTCTCAGCTGTCCTGACTATCCGATATAGGGTCTTGCAGTCCGAGATGGTACAATTCTCAAACCAGTCAGTGATGCAGCTGCTCAGGATGCTCTCAATAGTTCCTCTATAGTAGGTGGTGAGGATTGGTGGTGAAAGCTGGGCCTTCCTCGGCCCTCTTAGGAAGAAAAGGCGTTGTTGTACTTTCTTATGCAGAGAGCTGGTGTTGAGGGAGCAGGTGAGGTTCTCCTCCAGGTGGACACCCAGGAATTTTGTGCTCCCCTGAAGTCAACAACCATCGCTTTTGTCTTTCCAATCTTCAGAGACAGTTTGTTTTTACACCAGTCCATCAGCCTCTGCACTTCCTCTCTGTATGCTGACTCGTTGTTCCTGCTGATGAGACCCAACACGGTTGTGTCATCAGCAAACTTGATTATATGATTGGAGCTACACAATCACGAGATAGCAGTGTGAACAGCAGGGGACTGAGCACACAGCCCTGGGGGGCCCCAGTGCTCAGTGTGGTGGTGCTGGAGGTGCAGTTCCCGATCCGCATTGACTGAGTTCTTTCTGTCAGAAAGTCCAGGAGCCAGTTACAGAGGGAGGTGTTCAGGCTCAACAGGCTCAGCTTCCCGATCAGGTGTTGGGGGATGTTGGTATTGAATGCTGAACTGAAATCTATGTATAGCATACTCACATCAGTGCCAGATGGAGTGTGGAGGAAATGTTGTTGTCCGTCAAAAAGTTTTAACGATACGCAAACTGCAGTGGGTCCAGTGAGGGGGGCAGCATGGTCTTGATGTGTCTCATGACGAGCCGCTCAAAGCACTTCATGATAATGGATGTGAGTGCAACAGGGCGGTAGTCATTGAGACAGGACATAGAAGACTTCTTCTGAATGGGGACGATAGTGGTAGACTTGAAGCATGTAGGAACGACGGTGCTGCTCAGAGAGATGTTGAAGATGTCGGTGAGAACATCTGCCAGCTGTTCTGCACATTCTCTGAGCACACTGCCTGGGATGTTGTCTGGTCCGGCAGCTTTACGTGGGTTGACTCTGCAGAGTTTTGCTCACATCACACAGCACCTGGACATTCAGGGAAGGGGTGGTCAAGGTTTTACCACATCTGGAAGGGAGCCGTCACTGTCACAGGCAGGTGATGATGATGTCCTGTATGTTGATGATGGCTTGTATGCCCTGCCACATGCGTCATGTGTCACCTCTGTCTCTGAAGTGGTTGTGGATTCTCTGGGCATGTGCTCGCTTTGCCTCTCTTATGGTCCGGGAAAGTTTGGCCCTTGCTGTTCTTAGGGCCGCCTTGTCCCCTGCTCTGAAGGGCTTCAGAAGTGCACGCACCTCCGCAGTAATCCAATTTTTGATTGGGGGGCGAGATGATGCTCTTGGAGACAGTGATGCCATCGATGCACTTGTTGATGTAGTTGGTCACTGATGACGTGTACGCCTCCAAGTTGGTGAAGTCGCCGTAAGTCGCAGCCTCCCTAAACATGCTCCAGTCAGTGCTCTGGAAACAGTCCTAAAGAGCAGAGTTGGCTCCTGCTGGTCAAGTTCTTACTGCTTCAGAACCGGTTTTGAGTCTTACCCCACAGAGCTGCATTTCTGTCGGCTCGAAACGAGGCTAGTTCATCTCGCTGAATAGTGGTCTCTGGAACTCTATCACTGAGTCATGTCTCTGTGAAAACGAAGATGTAGCAGTCCCTAAATTCATGCTGTGTAGTCTGTTGGAGTCAGATTTAATCAATTTATTGCCAAGGGAGCAGACATTTGATAAGATGATGGACGGAAGAGCTAGCCGGGCTGGGTTTGGTTTCAGTCTAGGACAGACTCCCAACTGCTTGCCGCACTTCCTCTTACTTGCACACCCTTCCTTACGATGTCCCCTCCACCGGCATCAGGCAACGCATCAGGCAACGCAGAGGATACGTAGACGAGGTCACGTAGCTTCTCACGCAGCTTATCTTGAATTAATTTTACCCGGTTATTGAGTTCCAATGGTTGAAGAACATGAAGAGGATAAGGTGTTGAGCCCTCAAAATTCCCCAGTTGTTAATCCAATCATCGGATGTGCTGGACTACCAATTCTGATCGGTAAATGTATCCAGCCTGCAATTTACAGGGCTTACAGGACTTGATCTGCTGCCAACACCATTCTGCCTGATACTCCACTCCTTGTGGAGTCATTGCCTTAATCGTTCATATTTTTGGGGGGGGGGAAACAAGAGGGACCTACACAATACCATTGTTATGGTTGTATGACTGTATATAGATAGATAAATAGCTAAATCCCGAAGACAGCATCCAAAATTAATTTGACAGCAAAACAAGTTCAAGAATACCTACGAAGATACCAGAGAGCGGAAACTCAGATAGGTCAGACGTGGTGTGACAAGACAACGGCTGTTGGACAACTCGGGCAACATTTTGGTGGCAGTATTTTTACGTGGTGATGGTTGGAGAGGTTACAAGAGCTTTTACATAGGGCCTCTGAGGGCTTATATCTTCTTTGGAGATAGCGTGGCATTATTAATTGGGAACTAAAAAAGGAAACAAAAGAAAACCAAAAACTAAAATAGCAAAAATAAACAGAGCTTCACCATCTCCTTGAGACTGAACGGTGCTCTGGAAACTAAAAATAAAAAATTAAAACAGGGCTCCTGCCCTGTTTAAGAAATTTAAATTTAAGATTTATATGAGTGAGTTTGCTTTTTTGTGCTTTAACACTGTTAACCTGAGAGCGCACGCTTAACAGGTGGTGTGCCGCTCTCTCTTACTCGCTCTCGCCAGGGTCTTAGGAAGACAGAGCCTGGGCCTTTTATCTGTCTTACCACTTTGTCTTGAGCACGCTTGTCTTTGGCCCTGATACCTGATACCAGTGCTACCTAAATGATCGAAAGTGCGGAGGTATCAGGAACCTTAAATAGACACAACGTCCGGTGTAGCATGTCCAGACTGATTGCCTCTGCGGCGATGTTGAATGGCAACCACATGTCTAAATGACCGTCCTCTGTCTGTCTCTTATACTCCATGGGATATCAGCCTGCAGATCTGCCCGTTCTGAACCATGCAGAGTATTTTTGCGAGGTTCTGCCCCTTGTGAGACCCGGGCAATTACAGGTATTACATCAAGCAACCATGAGGAAACTCCCCAGACTGCTGGCAGAAATAAATGGAAAAGTAATTTGTCTTTATAGAAGGCAGCTGAAAGACCTGTCTTGACCTGGGTTTTCAAGTAAATAATATTTTGTAAATATCTAAAAAAAAAAATTCTTTATATATAAAAAATAAAAAAAACAATTGCTGAAATATTAGGTCAAATATGATTTAGCAAAATCCCTCAGTGTTGTAACAATTAATAAATCATTGTTACAATCTAAACATACAAAATAATACCATAAATTTGTCATGAAATTGTAATACAAAAAATAAGCAAACTCATGCTTTGATTTTTCAATCACTGGCAAGTCACTGGCAATGAATAGGAACACTGAATATGTTTTTCAGTTTTGTTGTACCCAAAAAAAATCCTAAAGATTTGGTTTACATGCACATTCCAGTAATATTTATGAAAGGCATGAGGTTTTTCATAAAATTGTTGTTAATGCGGGTAAAAATATGCTAGTGATAATTTAGTGATAAGTTTATGGGAAATATATTGCTATAGACGACCTTGTTAAGTAAAAGCCTGAAAATATCTTTTATAACATTTTCCAATCATACTGCTCATATATACAATCTCTAAAGTGGAGATTTAATGATGGTGAATGGGGATCATACCAAACTCTCCTAAAGGCAATCTGGTGACTGTTAACTCTATAGCATATGATTTATGTCATTCAGCATACAGTGGAATCTTGGATTACGAGCATAATTCGTTCCGGAAGTGGGCTCAAAACACTCGTACACCAAAACATCATTTCCCATAAGAATTAATGAAAACACAAATTATTCGTTCCACAGCCCCAAAAAATAAATACATAAAAATAATTAATACAATCTATAAAATGAAAATAAAACAAATTAATCTGCACTTTACCTTTTAAAAAAAAAAGTACAAATAAATCCTGACAGATAAGTGTTTCCGTTGGTGCGCGTGTGTGTGTGTGTGTGTGTGTGTGTGTGGAATTAACCCCTTCCCTCGCCTCATTTTACATAGTAACACTCCTCCTCTCTCTCCCCACCTCGCTTTTTAAGATTCACAACAAACACACTAACACACACACACACACACACACACACACAACGGAAACACCGTTTTAACAGG
>QMIH01001703.1:33533-47844 GCA_003987875.1 Clarias batrachus | reverse complement strand
ATATATATAATAGTAGATCTCAACAGCAACTACTGATGACATGGCACTATTTCCCTTTCTAGCTTTAACTATTGTGAAATAAAAGTGGTCATCAGTAGTTAATCAGTAGTCATTAAAAGAAATAACGATTCCCAGTGCACAAACCCCAGCCACTGGATGAAGTGCCGGTCCTAAGCCCGGATAAAATGGGAGGGTTGTGTCAGGAAGGGCATCCGGCGTAAAAACCTGTGCCAAGCTTGTATGGTCCGCTGTGGTGACCCCTTGCCAGGAGCAGCCAAAAGACCAACAACAAGAACATTTACCTTTTACCTTTAAGCATTTTAATGTGTTAACAACATTTCTAACAAGTACCTATTAGGAAAAAAAATGTAGTGATAATTTCCCCATCAGTGTAACACAAAGAAAAAATTATGACAAGACTTTGGACAATCAGCAGTCTTATCATACAGAAACTTACATGGATGATGCTAATAATTAGAATTATGCATTTTTGTTCACTAACAGTCTTTTTTAATCCATCAGTAGATTCAGGCATTTTGTCTTTCTGTAGAATTGGAATTAATTATTTAAATGAGATTTTCTAATTTCACTTCCAGACTTTCAGACTTTAAAATAACTTGACTTCTGGTTGAGATTTGTGTGTGTGTGTGTGTGTGTGTGTGTGTGTATGGGAATAATTTTTCATTTAAGGACAATTTTGTCATCACACTTTCGGTTTTATTGTCCACAGATTATCAACCTGTTTGTGGCTGTTATAATGGACAACTTTGACTACCTAACACGGGACTGGTCCATACTAGGACCACATCATCTTGATGAGTTCAAGAGAATATGGGCAGAGTATGACCCTGAGGCAAAGTTAGTCACTTCTGTTCTTTTGCTCTCTGATGAATGTATTTCGATTTACCTGGAGTTGTTTATGGTGAATGCTCCAAGAAGTAGCGGTGCGCAAACCTTCAATCTGATTTTAAAAACAGAAGAAGCTGTGATGTTGGAGCATTCATTATGAGGTGTCATAAACTGGAATAGCTTACCTTGGCAGCAGTACCCTATGATGTTATTTAGAACCCTGTAAACAATTTGTTTGAGATTTTTATTTAGCATGCGGCTAATTACTATTAATTAAATTTTAATGGGTAGACATCCACAAAAGACAGTGACCAGTCCAGACTGTTCCAATAAGCACAGATTTCAGTATAAAACCTATGAGTTTGCCCACAGTCCTTCTCTTGGGAGCCAGGAATAAATCCAAGCTTCTTGTGTGTTAACATAGGGGAAGGATTAAGCATCTGGATGTGGTGACATTGCTTAGAAGGATTCAGCCACCCCTGGGGTTTGGCAAACTCTGTCCACACAGAGTGGCCTGCAAGGTATATGAAAAACAGCACCTTTTACACCTTCAGTACATATAAAAAGTCTACTAAAAGGCTACACATTATCATTGCAGGTTTTTATGACATAAAACATAAATAACCCGAGGTCATGTTTCCAGCTTTAATGTGACAACAATCGATTTAGTGGTTAGCATCTCCAGGTCGCCTTGCACGTCCTGGGTTCAATCCCTACATTGGGTCTGTGTGCACGAAGTTTGGGGGGAGAGAGAGATTACTCCAAATAGTGAAGAAACAGATATGTCTTTAGTCATCACTTAAAGATTGCCAGAGACCTAGGCCAAAGGTGAAAAGAGTCTAGTCTTCTTCCATCTCTGAGCGATAGTGGGACCAGCTGAACAATGTTGTAGTATCGGAGGGAACATGGTGCAGTTCATGGTGTGATTAGAGCTGAGAGGTAGGTGGGTGCTGGGCTGTTTTTAGCTTTGTAGGCAAGCAAGGTAGTGCGGGAGACCTTGGGAAGGTTAAAAATTAGACATGCAGCTGCATTTTGGATCAGCTGTAGAGGACGGATGGTGGACAGAGGTAGACCTGCCAGGAGAGAGTTACAGTAGTCCAGTCTTGAAATAACAAGGGACTTAACAAGCCCCCGAGTAGCCTGTAAAGGAAGAAAAGGGCAAATTCTTCTGATGTTGTAAAGTAGAAATCGACAAGAGCAAGTGAGCAGTGTGTGGGGAAAATGACAGTTGATTGTCCAGTTGTCCTGAATTAATCCAAGATTGCGGGCAATGGCTGAAGTTATCTAATTGTTGTACAGGGAGATTACAATGTCTTGACCGGGGGATGCATCGCCAAGGATGAGAAGCAGTTTGTTTTTACTCAGATTAAGCTTCAGCTGAAGATCCATCATTAAGGGTGAGATGTTTGCCAGACATATTGAGATGTGAGTGTAAACATCGGGGTGTAGTGTCTGAGAGAGGAAAAGAGAGAATAAGTTGCGTATCATCTGCATAAAAATGGTTTGAAAAGCCATGTGAGCCATATGATTTTACCAAGAGACAGAGTATAGAGGGAAAACAGGAGAGGACCAAATACTGAGCCCTGTGGGACACCAGTAGAGTCTGAGGCAGATGTGGATCCCCTCCATGTCACCTCATACAACATATCTTCTAGGGAGGAAGCAAACCATTGCCATGCCATACCACAGACTCCATGACTTGCATGTCAGACAAGAGAATCTCATTGTTCAAGTGCAGCTGAGGGGTCCAGGTGGATAAAGACAGATGGCAGCCCAGCCAATCTAGCAGCATGGAGCCTCTCAGTGACTGACAGAAGAGCTGTCTCTGTAAAATGAGCTGGTTTGAATCCGGATTGGTTGTAACATTGGTTGTAAATAATCCTTTAAAAAAAAAAATTTTAAAGAAAGGAGAGAAGTTATACTGGGCGGTATTTGCTGATGTCCACTGGATCCAGGCAGGATTTCTTGAGGATGGTAATAACCCTTGCCTTCTTAAATGGCAGCAGGGACTTGACCAGACGATATGGAATGGTTGATGATGGTTGTGATAAAGGGAATGAGGTCTTGTGAGATGACCTGGAGCATTGTGGAAGGGATTAGGTCTAATGAACATGTAGTGGGATTAGAGGATGTGCTAAATCTCATCAGTTGTCAGGTTAGAAAATTCTGCTAAAGGAGTGGTGGGAAGGTCGTAAAGCTGTACTTTAGGGGTTGGGTTGGGAGCAAAGGTCTGGCGAATTGCTACTATTCCCGTCATAGAATATAGCAAAGTCTCAGCAGTCAGAGAGGATGGAGCAGCAGTCATCCATGGGTTGATTAGTGAAGAGAAGATTTTGTGGTGTTTGCCAGGATTTTGTGCAGAATTTCCCAGCTTTTCCCTGTAGAAGGCAAAAGCTTTTCCCTGTAGTTTTAGCAAAATTGTTCCAAAATAGGTTCCTATTTAGTATACAGTCTTATGCGAACATTTAGGCACACCTTGATAAATAACAGATTTTGGTGATTTAAAAAAAAATACAAATTAACACACATTTCAACAAATTTCTCTCTTGGAAATGGAAAAAAAATACAATATTTTCAACAAACATTGATGCATAGTTACTTCTTATGCCATAAAATGAACAAAAATAAAAAATATAAACATTATTATGGCTCTGTGCAAAAGTTTGGCCACTGTAAGAGTTCCTGAATTTCAGATTCGTTTTACACGGTTTCAGACCTTAATCAGATCATTAGATCTGATGCATGGCAACAGCTGTCATTAGTAAATGCCAATTTCAAAGCTTTACAAATACTTTGACTCTTCAAACCTTGCGCACACACTTGCAGACACTCAACAACCATGGGTTCCTCTAAGCAGCTGTGTAAGACTCAAAAAAATTAAAGTTATTGATGCCCACAAGGCAGGAGAAGCTACAAGAAGATAGCAAAGCGTCGTCAGTTTGTAGTTTCCACAGTAAGAAATGTAATTAAGAGACGGAAGTTCAGAATGACAAATCAAAACCCCCATTTGACTGCAAAAAAACCTGCAGGAAGATTCAGCAGACTCAGGAGTGGTGGTGCAGCGTTCCACAAGACCTTCATGGAAGAGTCAGCAGAAGAAAACCTTACCTGTGTCCCCATCATAAACTCCAACGTCAGAAGTATGCAACAGAACATCTACAGAAGCCTGATGCGTTTTGGAAACAAGTGCTGAGGACTGATGAAGTTAAAATAGAACTCTTTGGTCACAATCAGCAAAGGCATGTTTGGAGAAAAGGAGCAGCATTTCATGAAATTAACACCTTGTCAACTATTAAGCATGAGGGTGGATCTATGATGCTTTGGGGTTATGTTGCAGCCAGTGGCACAGGAAACACTGCACGTGTGGAGGGAAGAATGGATTCCACTAAATACCAGCAAATTCTGGAAGCAAACATCACACCATCTGTAAAAAAGCTGAACCTGAAAAGAGGACGTCTTCTACAACAGGACAATGATCCTAAACATATCTCTAAATCCACTATGGAAAACCTCAAGAGACGCAAGCTGAAGGTGTTGGAACGGACATCACGGTGCCTTGATTTAAACATCATTGAACATTTGTGTGTAGATCTTAAAAGAGCTGAATAGAATATTACAGAACTAGAAGCCTTTTGCATGGAAGAATGGGAGAAAATCCCAAGTACAAGAACTGAAAGACTTTTAACTGGCTATAAAAAGCTTTTGCAAGTTGTGATATCTGCCAGAGGAGGTGTTACTAAGTAATGATTATGTAGGGTACCCAAACTTTTGCACTGTGCCACAATAATTTGTTTATTTTTATTTTTTTGTTCAATTTATGACATAAAAAGTAACTATGCACCAATGTTTGTTGAAAATATTGTGCATTTTTCAATTTTCAAGAGAGACTGTGCTAACATCTTTTCAATAAAAAAAAATCAAAATCTGTTATTTATCAAGGGGTGCCTAAACTTTTGCATAAGACTGTATGCATGTTTACTGCTATCTGGATGAGAAACCCTATCCCAGGTGTAGAGAATCAGCCCCATGATGGTGCTTAGCTTTGGGCATGGTGTTTTACGCTGTCTTGTCTTTAAAAATGATATTAGAAAAAAAATCTTAATTAGTCCCATGAGGCCATGGCACATTCATCACAGAGTCTGGCAAAATCTTTTATAAGACTTGGACTATAATAAATATTTTTGAAAATAAGTTTAAATATAATTGGTTAATTCCGAGTGTAGACACATGACCTGTTATAAACTAGTGCTCACACATATGCATCCAGGATAATAAGGTTTTTATTTAATTATTTATTTATTTATTTTCCCCTTATCATCATATTAAAAGTGGGGAAAAAAGATCTTGTATTCTTCTTCTTTTTATTCTGATTATTATTATTATTATTATTATTTTACATAAATAAGACCTGCAACGTTACCATTCTTATGTCTACTGTACATGATCACAACATATATGTGTCTAACCTTACTTCTATGTATGTAATGAATTTTTCTTCATTTCAGCGGCTGGTGTCTATGAACATGCCTTTGAACAGTGATGGCACAGTAATGTTTAACGCTACCCTGTTTGCTCTTGTGCGCACGGCACTCCGGATTAAAACTGAAGGTACAAAATGCATGACCAAGTGATATGKTAGAATCTTGGCTAAGACAAGATACTGTATGTGCTATAGCTACAATATATCTCATGTGTGGTGTTAGGTAATCTGGAGCAGGCAAATGAAGAACTGAGGGCAATCATAAAAAAAATCTGGAAGAGAACCAGTATGAAGTTGCTGGACCAGGTTGTGCCACCAGCAGGAGGTTGGTACAGATCTTGGGTTTTTGGCTCTTGCCTTAAGTCAAATAACAACAACAACAAAAAATCTAACACTCAACATATATGAAACCTAACCAACACAATGTATTATTAATGTTTTTATTTTTTATTAAAAATAAAATGCTGGCATGATGGCTTAGTGATTAGCTTTGTTACCTCTCTAGGCCCCACACCAGTGGTAGGAATTTATATAAAATGATTTTTTTTATGTATAAAATGCAAATTTGTAATATTTCTTGTAACATATTAAAATAGCACCTTTTCCTAATTTTATGAGGACTTAAAATATTTAATGAGTGTGTTAATATGTGTTCCAGACATCCTATACAAATGTTTTTATAAACACAGACAGAAATATGATTACATGCAATACATTTCCATTAATTATTAGTTATCTTAAAGTTTTCATAAGAGCTCATAAGGTGGAAAAAAGGGAAAAGTGAAATTAAAATCAGAAAATATGGAGCAACCACATATTGTATTTCAGCATTACATTGCCTGCTAATGCATGTTTTTTTTTACATAGATGCAATAACTAAACAAAAGTTTAAATAGTGGAAAATCAATCACATTTTTTCTTTGACCTGCTTGAGTAGGCTTTTTTTTCTGAAACAAATCTGCAATCAGATATTGTCAGGCATCATTTAGCAATTGCCACAGGCATACAACAGCAGCTCTAAGAAAGGTGAAAGATTTTTATTGAAATAAATTATAAAAAATAAATAAATAAATAAATGGTCTGTATTCCAACATAACACATACAGTATCCGTTATAACTAATAACTAACCTCACTTACTAGAAATATGCACCACTTTACAATAAAGCTATTGCATCATTTCATTCCATCACATATTCCGTAAAAGGCTTTGCAAAATAATGTCTTTCACAAATAAAGTATTAAATGTGCCAGTAGTAATTGATTAAATGTAATATTTATATAAAAAAAGTGTGGCGTGCCCCAAAATCTTCTATTGATCCTCGCATCCCTTCCTTCCTTGTTTCTTTTCTCACTCCTTTTAACCGATTCCTTTCCCAATATTCCTAATAAAATTTTCTGTAAGACCTCACTTTGTGTTCGTGTTGCCGCCCATGCATCTACCTGCTACGCTGGTGGAAAAGGTGGGGGCATCTAGCATGAACGCTACAAGCTATCTAGTTGATTCCCTAATGAGGTTGAGGTCTTTATTACAGACAGGCAGTGCCAGCGGCAACAGTGGAGCTAGGAGCTGAGGGAGGGGCAGTCACGGCAGTGCGCAAGTGATAGGCTTGCACCACAATCTGTTATCATTCCTCACTCACTCCATAAGCTTTAAGTAAGTACGTGGCCTTCTCTTCTGCAAGTGTGTGAAGGAGCGGGGTCACTGAAAACAGACAAAGCTGCAAAGTAATCTACGCTAATGGACCCAGGTGTTATAAAATCAAAGCAGGGAGTGAAGCTTGCAGTCTGGTCTGGCACTGGAGATGAGTCATGCAGCGGACATCAAAAACGCAGAATAGTGGCAAAGTGGTAATGCACCTCAGGACCTTAAAAGAAGCGAACCTGAAAGCAGCCTTTTGATCGCCATGTGAATGACAGCCATATGAAGGACAGAAGCGTAAACACTGCACGAGCTCCTGTGGGACTCACACTCCCGTATACAGCCAGCCTTCTGGATCCCGCCACCGAAGATGGGAAAAGGCTGATGCGCATCCATGTTAAGGCTGCCATTCTCAGCTGGGAAAGCCGCCCAGCCATTGAACATCGAAAGAGGGCCGATTGGCGAGGTCAGCGGGAAGAGTGCTCATGGAGACGCAGGAGCCACTGCCCATGTGGGCCCACTCTGCCACTCCATTTCCTTAAGACTTCAGCTTGTGTCTGTGTTGGTGGTGCCACCCATGCGTCAAACCTGTTACACTAGTGGAGAATGCGGAAACTGGTTGTAAGGCAGTGGAAGGGGACACAGGCATCAGTTGTTCAGGCCTTCTTCATGCTAGTTCAATGTTATTGTGTCCTAATAGCCAATTTTCTGAACTTTACACAAAGCTTTAACATTTAGCAGCTGTTAATTTGCCATTTAGCCATAATTTGGATTCATTTTACCTGCTGCTGCTATTGTCAGACTGTTGCCTCTGTAGCCGTTGCTAACTGCCGTGATCACTTTGCCTAGTGTTCACCTGCACCGAGTATAAGCTGTTATAAGCTACCATTTGCCTCAATCGATGCTGTTGGCTTTGTCGACTTTGTTTCTGGGGCTGTTTTTGGTGACCCTGCTGCTATCGTCTCCCTTGACCTCATTCTTGTTCGCTGTATATTTGGATATATCCCCCTGTTACTGTGCTAATTAGACTTGTGAGGAACCAGTTAGGCCGATCATGAGAGCAGCTGAATGAGGCCCACTCTGCCACTTTGCTTGGTGCCACCGTTTACCAGACTGTGCTCGCATTCCAGTGGGGCACTGCCCTCAGACCTGCACATGGATCCTTTCCTTCCCTTTTTCCCTTCTTCCTTTCGTTTAACCCTTACCTTCCTAAAATAAAATGACCCCTTTTTCATAAGACTTCACCTCATGTCCATATCTGTGGTGCTGCCATGCATCTAATCTGTTACACTGGTGGACAGTGCGAAAAGGCTGAGGTTGACCCTGGCAGTGCCAGCAGTGACCGTGAGCTCGAAGATGAGGGAAGAGCAATGTGGTGTGCCTATAGCCATTTCCTATAGCTCCTCGCTCACTCCCTAACTCACCTTACAACTCCAGAAGCCCTGTCTCTTCGCACAACTTCAGAAGGGAAGGCCACCTATTTAGTGAGCCTATGGAGTGAGTGAGGAGCCATAGGAAATTTAGGCGTATGCCACATTGCCCCTCCCTCAGCTCCCAGCTCATGGTCTCCACTGGCAGTGCCAAGTAGGACCTCAGCGTTGTTAGGTACTCACAAATGATCGAACTTCTTGTTAATTTAAGCACACGCCATCACTGACATACGCCATGACAAATACTTTACACATTTTATGATTTGAAGTCTGGTTTACATCAGTCTTCTTGTACATACATTTTATGCACTTCAGATCACAGTTAGGCTACAATTTTAGTTTTTTTGTTCAATCTTAAAAAAACAAGCAATATGGAATGCAATCCTGTCTCGACAAAAGTGATGTGAATGTGTTATAGTGATACAGGCTTGGAATAAATTGATAATATGGCAAATACTTCAGAAACCCACCTGACACCAATCCTATTTTTTAATATGAAATTACTGTTCTAAATGGTTTTTAATCTTTTTTTTCATAGAATTATTTAATTCTATGCTTTTTTATGTGATTTATTTATCCTATACTCCCAGCATTTCTTTATATTCATAAAACACTCTTTTTTTCCCTAAATTAACTAAGAACTTGATCATACTTAACAATATTTGTATTTATACCATTTGCCTGTTTCCAGATGATGAGGTGACAGTTGGGAAGTTCTATGCCACATTCCTAATTCAGGAATACTTCAGGAAGTTTAAAAAGCGGAAAGAGCAGGGTTTAGTCGCAAAAGTGCCCCCCAAAACCGCCCTTTCTCTTCAGGTGAGTCTAACACTGACACTATATATGTATATTGCATATTGCCTGTATGCCTTCATTTATATTACCTGACCCTTCTGCTCTGGGAAGAAGGAATTTCACTGTGATGTGATGTATATGTGACAAATAAAGGCTAACTTTGTGTTGTGAACTGTTATGAACATTTGCGCTGTTCCCACTAGTACAGTTGGGGGATATACAGTAGTGTTATGTGAATATGATGGGAGATCTGCAGTTTCTGAACCTCTTAAACCAGCCAATAAGCCACAAACATGCATCTACAAATCATGTCATTAAGGACTGAAATTTTTTATCATTGGTGGTTTTATCATTGAAGCATATTAGGTAATTTTACGAATGAACATATGTTCTCCTGTTCTGCACCTGGAAAGAGTAGTGTTGTACAGAGAAGAAACAACAAGTGACATGGGTGTATCGCCCAGTGTTGAATTGGCCGACTAGGCAAAACATTAGCTCATCGATTGCCCACAAATAGCAGGGCTTCCCCCCTTTTGCCCTGGTGAAGTAAGGTTCTTGAACTTTTGAACTCCTGGCACAGCACAGCTCCCAGACGGGTCTCAGAAGGACTGCCATTTACAAGGAAGGGGTGGTCAAGGCTTGGTCTAGGGAACAGTGATGAATGGTGAAAATGTAGTTTTAGTACCCTGCCAGCTCCAGAAAGGCACACACCGCTTTCTTTCTTCGGGGTCAAGGGTAGGTCTGGACACCTTCATCCCTCTTCTCCTGAGGCTTGAGGAGACATCGCACATGGTGTGTCCCAGGTACTCAATCAGCTGGTTGGCCAAGCCCTTTTAAGTTTGGTTGGTCCAGGTGCCCAAGTGGATGAACATCAGTCATTGGAACATGGCTGGGGCCCTTTGGAGGCTGAACAGAAGGAACCAGTAGTGACCATGTCCCCTTGTGGTGCTGAAGGTATTTCTGGCTTTAGCCTCAGCCGCCAGTGCCATGTTCCAGCATTTGGCCCCAGCAATGGTTTAGTTTTAGTGATCTGTTATGACAAAAATTTCCGGGGCTTTTTAGGATATACAGGGGTACGCAACTGGAATAACAGTTTTACCAGCATGTCTCTCGCAGTGACAGCATTAGATAAGTGGTGCTATAACTATAGACTTTAGACTTAGTTCATCCTCTTAAGGATTAATGAGCTGCAGTACTCGATTAAAGTACTGCAGTACTCGATTAAGTAAAGTACTCGATTGTGGAAATGACCTTAACTGTAGTATTTCTTCAATGCAACATATTATGACTTTTTAAAAAGTTTTCTAATTACATTTAAAACCGTGGATACTGACATTTTCACTTTGCGCCACCTGCCAATCATTTCACGAAAGACAAAATGCGACTGATTTATTTTGGCCGCTGTCGTTTTGTGCTGACATGTGCTGAAATAAGTGAAAACATCATCCATGAAGACTGCAGTGAAGTGCTAGTGGTTGACACATGTCAATGACTGAAACATTGGCTCCTGTTTATAGCCTGAAGGGGAGAGCCCAAGACAGCCAGTGTTTGCTAGTGGTGGTAAAGGCTGTTTTAAACCATTCTTCTGAGGTCATAGTCACATACATAATTGGCTCTGGTTTAGCCTTCTGAAGTCACTGTACAGCCTAGGACTTGTCGCTACTGGGAATGTCACCAATGGGTCTCAAGTATGACTGCTGATTGAATTATGATGCCATGTTGATTGTGGATAGTCCACTTTGGAAAATGGTCTCCACTTTTAAATTGGCATAGTCATCAGTGTCCTCCCATAAGAGCACATTGCTAAATGGAAATGTTGTAGTAACTTATCCATTGCAAAGGACTGGATCTGTGTTCATGTCTGTATTCTTCACCAGCATGGTGATTTCCCACAACAAAGAATAGAACAAATACAGATGTTATAGGCTGTGCCAGCGTCCTTCTGTAAGGACGTTGCTCCTCTGAGTATGCAGGAAACAGGATGCACTAGCCTGGTGAGGAGCATTGGCTCAAGCAACCCCAGCAATTGAATAAGGAGTGAAATCCAGTTGGTGCAGCTGAGAGAGAGACCTGCCATCACAGTGGGAAGATATTTTAGGGAATATCTATTTAGGGGAATATTCATTTTAGATGTGAATTGAACTGCCCATGATTTTGTGCTGTCTGTACTTTTGTGCTGTCTAAGGTCGCTGCAATAAACAACACAAATGAAAAACATCTAAAAACTAAAGTGGCTAAGTATTCAGACCCTTTGTGTAACTGCTTCTTGTTTGATTGTCTTAAGATTTCTCTAGAACTTAACGTGATCGTTTTCCATTCATTAAAAAGAAATCTTACACAGGTCCATAAGATCCAACAATTCATAGCATTTCTTTTGCCAAAATTAATCTGTAAAGCACAAAGATCACACCACATCCATCTACAACCATGAACATTTTGCTCTACGAGCTTTATATATTTATATATAATCTCAGTAGTTGAGACAGTGGATTGCTTTTAGTTTCAGTTTTAAATGATCAGTTTACTAATAATTACTCCTTACATATTTTCACAAACTTTAGTTATTACCTACAGTTACATGAATTAATGTCCAGTATGTGATGACCTAATTGCACTGAAGCAAGATTTTATGATGTAAAGCATTCTGTAATGTAAATACTACATTTTGCACAGGCTGGTCTGCGTACACTGCATGAAATGGGTCCTGAAATACGTAGGGCAATTTCAGGAGACCTCACTGCCGAGGAGGAGTTGGAGAAGGCCATGAAGGAAACAGTGTGTACGGCATCTGAAGATGATTTGTTCAGGGTGAAGGTATGAACTACTTTTTTTTTTTAACATTATGTTGCTGGAATCATTGTAAGTATAATATAATGTGGGGCATAAAGGCTAGTCTGCCTGGCCTGCTCTAATAGAAAGGAGTCAGAACACAAAGTGCATTGCAGGTTGTTGCATATGGAGCTGTGTAGGTGCAGACTATGTCTTCCACCAAATGCTCTTACAACTGGCATGACCAGTCATGATGCCATGTTTCCTGACACCCTGAACCAGTTCTTTGCGCGCTTTGACAATCAAACCAGCAGAGTGGAAACGCGGATAGCAGCAACACCCGCAGAGGAGCCAGTACTTGTTTTCGAATGTCATCAGGTGAGATCCACTCTAAGAAAAATTCATATCAACAAAGCGGCAGGACCAGACAGTGTGCCAAGCTGCACACTGAAGTGCTGACCAACTAGCAGGGGTGTTCACCAACATCTTCAACTTGTCCCTGCAGCAGGCTGTAGTCCCTACAAGCCTCAAATCCAAAACCATTGTTCCCCTGCCCCAAAAAAACAAACAGTAAGGTGAATGATTATCGCCCAGTTGCTCTGACACCAATTATCATGAAGTGCTTTGAGAGGCTTGGCCTTTCCCACATCAAAACCAACATCCCCACTGATCGGGACAGCCACCAGCTTGCCTACTGAAGGAACAGATCACCAGAGGATGCAATCTCAATCACACTCCACACAAGCCTGTCTCATCTGGAGCATCCCAACACATATGTTAGAATGTTATTTGTAGATTTACGCTCTACATTTAATACAATAGTACCCTGCAAACTAGTGAACAAGCTGAGCAACCTGGGACTAACCACCGCACTCTGTTCATGGCTCTTGGACTTTCTCACTAACAGACCCCATAATGTCAGGGTGGGCAACCACACATCCTCCATTCTCACTCTAAATATATGCGCACCCCAGAGCTGTGTCCTCAGTCCAGCCCTTTACACCTTATTCACACATGAATGCAAACCCATCCACTCCCCTAACACCATAGTGAAGTTTGCTGATCTCAGAAAACGACGAGACACACCACACAGAGGGGGCTTAACTAGAGCTGAAGATCTTTACCCAAACCCAACGGGCCCGGACAGAACCCGGCTTAATTTCTATCATTTTACACAGACTCGGGCCAGGCTCAGGATTGCGCAGTAAATGAGTGGTCATGTGATGCGTTTTGATTAGCGAGAGAAAGATGCAAAGATGTATGTTAAGGAGGTGAAACAGAGGCTTCCCTCTGGCATTTACGTTTTTGGTTTACGTTAGAGTAATGAGATGTTACGATGTTACTGAGAACTTGTTTCATTTCTTTGTTCCAACTTCCACTTGTCCTATAGCCTATACATTAGTTATCAATAAATTATGTTAAAACATATAAATGACTCATACTTGGCAAAAGCTCATTTGAATAATGTCGGGCTGTAAACGGGTTCGGGCTTTTAAAAAATTGTCAATCAAAATGTACTTGACGAGCTCGAGCCGAATTCTGTCAGGCTCAGGCATTGTCGGGCCTAACTTTTAACTTTTACAGCTCTAGGTTTAACATCTGGTTGAGTTGTATGCAAATTAAATGTTTAAGATGTTGTTGTGTGCGAATAGTGATTTAATTCTTAACACCACTAAAACAAAGGAGTTTGTTCTGAACTACAGGAGAGCAAGAAAAACCTTTTGGGGGAAAAAAATTCCTTGGTCCGCACATAAAGGATTTTACATGGACCATTAACACTTCCCAGTTAGTAAAGAAAGCACAGCAAAGGCTTTTTGCTTTTTGCAGAGAAGCGGAGAGACCTGGCTCGGGTAGTTAACACTGCACAGAGGATTGTGGGAACCAAGCTCCCTAACCTCAACACAGTTTATGYTAGGCGTTTGCACAAGAAAGCAAGTAATCATCAAGGATCCAACCCTTCCAGGACACAGACAAATGCACATTCACACACCGACACACATATAGCTGCTGGGAACTGATGGCGGTTATAACAACCTCAGCTGTTTGACCCTCTTCTCAATGCTGCCGATAATGCACCAGACACTTTACTGCACCAAACACTTTACGCCAGGACTGTGATATTCCGGCTATTAGTATAACTTGTGCAATATTTTCTTAACTCAGACAATCATGTTTGCACTTTTTGCACTCTACTGTTTGCACCAAGATCCAGGTCCCACTTCACATACGTTCCATTTTATATATTGTTATATTACACCTGTGGAAAAAATTGTTGGTACCCTTTGGTCAATGAAAGAAAAACTCACAATGGTCACAGAAATAACTTTAATCTGACAAAAGTAATAATT
>QMIH01001703.1:16969-30193 GCA_003987875.1 Clarias batrachus | reverse complement strand
GRATCTTTTCTTGGCACACTTTAGGYSCCTTAGTGCMAATTGGGCATCGTTTAAATGCCACTGCCTACCTGAGCATTGTTTCTGACCATGTCCATCCCTTTATGACCACCATGTACTCAGCCTCTGATGGCTACTTCCAGCAGGATAATGCACCATGTCACAAAGATGAATAAATGAATAAATAAATAAAAGTATTACATTAGTAGGTGAAAATAATTTTACTGCAAGAATATGTTGTGTTTTTAAGCTTATTATGTTAAAGCAGAAAGTAAGGCCGGCATTATACTTAGCCGAATCTGCTCCCGAATCTAGACCGATGCATTACGACTGGAGAGCCCAGTAGAGGATGGTAGCAGCTGCTTTTGGGCTCTCTATGAATTATGATGTGGTTGTCAGAGTCGTTATGGTCGGGGGGATAACAGGAGCATGTTTAAAACATTAATGCACATTAACACTTTGTTAATGCCTTTAAGCCCATGTATCCTTATCAGTTTTTAACAACAAAAGTGAGTACACCCCTAAGTGAAAATGTACAAATTGAGCACAATTAGTCATTTTCCTTTCCCTTTGCCATGTGACTCATGAGTGTTACACTGTCTCAGGTGTCACCAGATAGCAGGTGAGTTGAATTTGGTATAAAAGCTCTTCCACTCACTCAACCTGGCCACTGAAAGTTCAATATAGCACCTCATGGCAAAAAACTCTCAGAAAAAACGAATTGTTGGTTTACATAAAGATGGCCTAGGCTATAAGAAGATCCAACACTCGGCCAAGACCATCCATTGCTTTAAGAGGACAGTTTCTTCTCAGAACAGGCCTCGCCATGGTCGGCCAAAGAAGCTAAGTGCACTTTCTCAACATCAGATCCAAAGATTGGCTTTGGAAAACAGACGGATGAGTGCGTCCAGCATTGCTGCAGAGATTGAAGGGATGGGGTGGTCAGCCTGTCAGTGCTCAGACCGTACGCCCCACACTGCATCAAATTGCTCTGCATGGTCGTCATCCTAGAAGAAAGCCTCTTCTAAAGATGATGCACAAGAAAGCTTGCTGCAGACATACAAACTAAGGACCAGGATTACTGGAACCATGCCCTGTGATCTGATGAGACCAAGATAAACCTATTTGGTTCAGATGGTGTCAAGCGTGTTTAGCGGCAACCAGGTGAGGAGTACAAAGACAAGTGCCTACCGTCAAACATGGTGGTGGGGGTGTCATGATCTGGGGCTGCATGAGTGCTGCTGGCATTGGGGAGCTACAGGTCATTGACGGAAACATGAATTCTAAAATGTACTGTGACATACTGAAGCAGAGCATGATCCCCTCCTTCCAGAAACTGGGCCACAGAGCAGCGTTCCAGCATGATAATGACCCCAAACACACCTCCAAGATTACCACTGGCTGGCTAAAGAGGCTGAGGGTAAAGGTAATTGGCTGGCCAAGCATGTCTCCAGACCTAAACCCCGTAGAACACCTCTGGGACATCCTAAAAAGGAAGGTGGAGAAGCACAAGGTGTCAAATGTCCACCACCTCYGTGATGTTGTGATGCAGGAGTGGAAGAGGATTCCAGTGGCAACCTGTGAAGCTCTGGTGAACTCCATGGCCAAGAGAATTCAAGCCGTGCTGGAAAATGGTGGAAAACACCTGGTTACATTCCACTCAAATCCAGAGCTTACAGAGTTTCACCCCTAAATAAAAAGATCATTGAGGATCAGGTGGACCAGATGCTGAAGGACAACATCATTGAACCTTCCTGTTCACCTTGGTCATCTCCTGTAGTGCTCGTTCCAAAACCCGATGGGTCTTGCCATTTTGTGTGGGCTTCAGGAAACTAAAAAGTAAGACCAAACCGGATGCTTATCCAATGCCACTGTTTCACGACATCATTGAGTCCCTGGAAGGCGTCTCCTGGTTCAGCACGTTGGATCTGCAATCCAGTTACGGCAGGTGGAGATGGAGAAAGAGAGCCGAGAAAGACCACCTTCATCACCCCTAAAGGCCTCTATCAGTTCCTGCCCGTGCCATATGGTCTCAGAAATGCCGCTGCCACCTTCCAGAGGTTAATGAAGAAGGTAGATAATGAAAAAGTCAAGTCAAGTCAAGTCAATTTTATTTATATAGCGCTTTTAACAATTGACATTGTCGCAAAGCAGCTTTACACAATAAAAAGAAGTAAGTTTTTATGCAATGTGTGTGAATCAAAATGATAAGATTGTCCCTGATGAGCAAGCCGAGGGCGACGGTGGCAAGGAAAAACTCCCTGAGATGGTAATAGGAAGAAACCTTGAGAGGAACCAGACTCAACAGGGAACCCATCCTCATCTGGGTGACAACGGATAGCAGAGATTGATCAGCATAATAATGTGTACTGGAAGTTCAGTGTAACAGATGTGTTAAAATTAAAATTAAAAGGAGTCCAGTTTGTTCCYGGAGGCTCAGGTAGACTGTAGGGGATTCCGGTCCTGAGCTATCGAACAACTGAAGTCACAGGTCCCCAGAGCATCAATCGATGATAGGACAGTCTTAATGGAAACCATCCCCAGCCACCATACGAATCCAGGCAGACCACACGGGGCATCCATGCGACGAGATCTCCAACCAGAAGCAGGACTCCAGGACGGGCCAGACAGCTCCAGAGGGCAGAGGGGTCTGGATCACTGGCAACTCAGGAGCGAACATGTATAGCTCGACAGAGAGACAGAGAGAGGGAAAGAAGAGAAAAAGATATCAAGTCCTTACTGCTCGTATCACTTGTATCAAAATATGTTGTAGCTTTGTTTTCATGTATTATTTAATTACTTTACATTGTTAATGACTTGAGTGGGGGGGGGGTCACTACTGAACTGGTAGCAACTGCAACAGCAGGTCTGTAGCAAACTTGGCTCAGTGGAACAGAATGACACCCAGGTTTACATGAAGCCCCATCCACCATTTCCAGAATCAGTGTGTCACGCTTGGGACTGTTATGCATGTTGAAATCAACCTTTCTTATAGACTATTTGTTTTCTTCTTGTGTTTATGTTCAGCTCAGACTCAGATGAATGTCATTTCCCAGCAATCTCTCGAGGAGAAGGAGCTAATGATGAAATGCATGACCAGATGGTTACAGAGAATGAATGCCAACATGAGAAGGACCTGCTCTCCACTAAAATGTAACTCAGTTTCCCAATATTCTCCATTATTTGTATTTCTATATTATACTTATTTATTTTACGTTTGGCAGGTTGGTGTTGCAGAATGACGAGTGTAAGCAGTTAGCCGTGATGGAAGAGACAAATGGGGGTGGGGACAGAAGACCATGGAAGTTTCCCCCACAAGCTGTTCTCTGTCCAACTGCACTAAGTAATATTGTACACACACAAACAAATGAACAGACAGTCAACAAAATCAATCTGGTTTGTTAACATTAAATTTTAAAAGTTGGAACGTTTCATCTGGCCCACTCTCTCACAGGTCGACGATCTTCCTTTCATCTAGAGTGTCTAAGGAGACAGAGCAGAAGTGAAACGCCACATAAAACAGCTTTGCCCCTGAACTTTGTCCAGCAACAGGTGAAAAAGTCACAGATTCAAAGGTTACTATATAGTCTCATGAACATATTGGAATGGGAAGGCCAATTTGAATTTTTTTGCTATACAGTGAAGACATGTAGATTTGAGATCAACATTTCGGCTTCCATTTTCTGATATTTACTGTGTTAAATCTTAGTTAAACCAGATAAGTGTGCCAAATAGTATTGAAACATCCTTAAAACAAATTAAAATACATAACACTTAATATTAGCTTGATTATCCCTTGCTTGCAATAAATGAATCAAGCCAGGGACCCAGTGACATTCCTGAACCGATACATTCCTTTTTTATGATGACTGCACCACTTCTTTCAGTCCTTGTTTATTTTGGATGGGTTTCACTTTTTTCGTAATTTCTTGCAGACATGACAATGTCTGGTCATTTTGGTCATTTAAGTGATTTGGCCAATCTAAACCCTTCCTGTTTTCTCTCTGATAACGTCCAGTGTTGTGTTACAGTGTGCATTGGGATGTTGTCTTGCAGCATAATAAAGTTCCTCTCAGTTAGATTAGATCCATTTCTCTGTAAATCATCAGACAGAATGTTTCTGTAGATTTTAAAATCATTCTTCTGCTCAATCATGAGTCCCGTGTTCAGTAAAGATCAGTGAGAATATTTCAGAAGCAGCCATGCAAGCCAAGACATGACTCAACCTCCACCATGCTTCACTCATCAGCTTGTAAGTTCCAGATCGGGAGCAGATCTTTTCTTGCTCCATACTTCGGCCTTTCCATCACTTTGGTAGATGGTAAACTTGGTTGCAAAACTTTTGTGGCACATATTGATAATTCTTTGCGAATTCAAATCTCGTCTTCTAAAGTAAATAAACTGTCGTTTTTCGAAGGGAGGATTGTGATACAGTACGAAACACGGCTGCCATTTTTTTCTGCTACGAAAAGATTTATCATTTCACAGAAAGTTTAGTCTTCACAGGCTAAATGCAGGGCTCAAACCAAATGTCTTTAGTCTATAGCAAAACAAAAGAGTTGGGCCTGACGTTCCAATGCCTTGGAACTTTCCAAGGAAATTTGTTTCATCATTTTGAGTGTTTTATCACAATCAAGTGATTATGCAACTAAATGTAACAACTAATGTAAGGTTTCTGTCTTTTTTAATTACAGTGGAACCTTGGATTATGAGCATAATTCGTTCCGGACGCGGGCTTGTATTCCAGAACAGTCGTAAACCAAATCAAATCTTCCCATAAGAAATAATGAAAACTTAAATAATTCGTTCCACAGCCCAAAAAAATAAATACAGAAAAATTATGAATACAATATATAAAGCAAAAATAAAACAAATGAACCTGCACTTTACCTTTAAAAAAATAAAAAATACATCCCGACAGATAAGTGTTTCCATTTGTGCACGCAGGCTCCGTGTATTTGTGTGTGTGTACATGTGTGTCTTTGTGGGTGTGTGTGGAATTAGCCCCTTCCCTTGCCTTGTATTACACAGTAAAACTCCTCCACCCTCCCCCCACCTTGCTTTTTAAGTTTTACAAAAATCACATACACAACGGAAACACTGTTTTAACGGTAGAAAAAAAGAAATCTCTCTAATGACACTCGCGTGAGTGCAGACTAATGGAATCACTGCTGTAAAGTAAAAAAAAAAAAAAAAAAACAAATGAACCATCACCTTACCTTTGAAAAGAATTGCGACAGAGCAGAGTTTCTGTGTAGAGCAGTGTGTGTGTGTCTGTGTGAAGCCGGGGAGGGGTGGTGTAAAGGCGAGAGAGTGTGTGTGTGTCGGTGTGTGTGTGTCGGTGTCAACAAACTCGGCACACATAAACCAAGACATGTTCGTTTTTCAAGTCAAAATTTATTAAAAATCTTTGCTCGTCTTGCGGAACACTCGTAAACCGAGTTACTCGCAATCCGAGGTTTCACTGTATATGTCTGGCGTACATTTCAAGCCCTGATTTATTCATTTTTTCCAATGCTGATCAGATAAATTCAAAATGAAGGCAAAATAATAATTTGCTGCCAACACTACCAACTGTAACACTCTGATGTCTTGGCATGTGCGAGCCGGGCATATTGATTCCAAAATAAGAATGTCAAAGCTTCAAAGATATCTCTAAGTTTTTCGGGTCTAGCATAATCACTTGCCTGTTTTGCGGATCACCTTCAAAACTACAACAGCAATTGTTCTTACAATAGATTTGAAAACATGCTAGAATGTACTGCATTATCATTTGCTAAGAAGAATATTATTGTTTGATGAATGTAGTGTACGTGGTGAAGTCTGCCTGGTGTGGTTTCTTTCTTTTCTTGCCATGTTTGTTAGCCAACTGATTGGCTTTTTGTTTATTGTCAGTGTGTGAAAGTGTTTTTCCACTGTTGGTACACTGCTACAAGAACTAATGCAATGAACTGATTATTTGTGTCTTTGTTATTTGTTTCTGAGTAGAATGGTGACCTTCTTGTTTTGCCAGTCTTAAATGAAATTGGGCAATATCCTGAACAGTGACCAAATTGTTTTGGAATTTCATCAATAAGAACTTATGAAGCTTTGCCCTATTTGCATCATAATGACAGAAGTAATGCATGAAGCCTGTATTTATTCACTTTTCTCTCGCACTGTGTTCTTGCAGTGGGGTTCGATGCAGACAGCAGACATGGTTGCTCAGCCTCCTACAAATAAAAAGTAAGCACCTTTGCTGGGGTGAAACGATTTGCTGTTTTGTGTGAGGTAAAGAAATGTGCAACTAGCATGAACCAATTTCAAAAGCTCTTAGCAACAGAACATCTGCAGACTGACCTCTCAGTTCTTCAGCTTGTGTTGGCTCTTTCACCAAGAGTGCTTCCAAAAGGGGTGAGCCAGCTGCCTTAAAGTTCTGCAGTGAGGTTGTGTTTACACTCACCTACGAACTGACCAAGAGAAAGTTTTTGAGTTTGCATGTGGAAGTGCTAGGACTAGGTCAGGGGTAGCTTAGTGGTTAAGGCATTGGACTACGGTTCGGAAGGTCCCAGGTTCAAATCCCACCTCCACCAAGTTGTCCCTGTTGGGCCCTTGAGCAAGGCCCTTAACCTCAACTGCTCAGATGTATAATGAGATAAAAAATGTAAGTCGCTCTGGATAAGAGCGTCTGCCAAAATGCCTAGATGTAGACTAATGGTGCTTTCACAGCTACAGGCTTCAGTCTGTTAAAATTAACCTCTCTTGTTCATTTTCCCTCTTGGTGTGGTTTGTTTTGTCTGGTATGAACACAGTAGTCACACCCAGGTGTGGACCAAAACAACCGCAACCAGACCGATCCAAATCATCTGGCAAACACTGGTGCGGTCCTCCTATTGAGGAAGCATACCGAACCAAACCATGACCAATGTAGATACCAGAGGGCTCTTCTGAAACACCCTAATCTAATGAGTGTGTCAGAGTTCAGTAGGATTGATGCACTTTAATTGTCTTGATATGTGTCTTTGGTGAGTCAGGTGCTTCAACATGCTGTTCTCCCACAGTAGCCACACTTCACTTTCAAACAATGTGATTTGCCTAAAGTAGCAAATGCAAGCAATGAATAACCACCAGGCCAACAACCAACCTTTGTAGGTTAACCTACATCGTTAAATAGTTTCTCCCATGTCATACAATGCACAACACAAGATCTTCTTCCTTTATTTTCTTTTTTGTTCCCATCGCAGCGATCTGACCAATAAGAGAAGAGGAGGGTTTGCATGTGATGCATTTTGATGCACATGTATTTTTCTCTCTATGATAAGAATCAAGCCAATGGGAAAATCCTACAAGTTTACAAACGCTTTGGGTTTGAGCACGAGTCTTGGCTTTGTTCCTGGACCTCAGTCTGAACTCAGTGCCTCACTTGTATAACATGGAGAAAGCCATTAACGTTCATAAACATTGATTTTAGCCAGCCAGCCCAATGTAGGGAGCCTTGGGAGATTGAGGTGTACACCCTTCATAGGTGTACACCCCTCATAAGTGACCATCGGCTTTTCTGTGGGATCGGACCAGGTGGGCTGGCCTTTGGTCTCCGTGAGCATGGGTGAGCCTTGGGTGTCTATGATCCTGGCACAGGTTAACTGGTGTATAATTTATATTCAATTTTATACAGCAAAAAGTATTTTGTTGCTGTCCAAAATCACCAAACTGTTTTGCTGTTTTGCGTGGTGTTTCCACCTTCAGTTTCTTCTCTTTCTGGCTCATTTCAGTTAACAAGCTATGATGATTGACTTGCCCAGTGTAAAAGCTTCTATTTTCCTTGATTAAGTCCTTTTGTGTGTTGTGCTGCTCCGTGTTTTTAGTTGTTGTCTTCCTGCATAAAGTTAGACTGGATGCATTTCTCTGTAAATTGTAAAACAGAAGAGTAATCTTGTTTTATTGGCTATGTCTAGTGCTTGTGCAATGGCTTTGATTGATTTTGCCTCTTTTTTTAAATATGAATTCTTTTTTCCATAGTCAGCTATTTGGTCTTTATGGTTTGGTTTATTGTTTTTAACAAGGCTTCACAGGCTCAGACAAATGGGTGGGTTCAACCAGAAGGCGTTGTTCTGAATCATTTAGAGCATACAGATGTAAATATCAGACAATGAAAGCTGAAATTCTGATCTGTTGTATTCAGATGTCCACAATGAATCGTATAGATAGATAGATAGATAGATAGATAGATAGATAGATAGATAGATAGATAGATAGATAGATAGAAAATTGTCTGCACAGTACCGATTGTCTCAGCAATGAACTGCAGTTTA
This sequence comes from Clarias batrachus, assembly GCA_003987875.1. Taxonomy (NCBI): domain Eukaryota; kingdom Metazoa; phylum Chordata; class Actinopteri; order Siluriformes; family Clariidae; genus Clarias; species Clarias batrachus. The sequence continues at coordinate 21,905 of QMIH01001703.1, read as the reverse complement.
CCATCAAACAGAATTGCAAACTATAGTGTATATCATGCCGGAGTTGGCAATGTGCGATTTGCAATAAATTAATAAATGCATTTCAAGTTGCGGATTTAAATAAAGTTGCATTTTAAATTGGTTCATCACAGTCTGAGGCACCGTGACCTGTAATAACCTGACACGTATTTAACAAAGGTCTTTCTCTCCCCACACAGGTGTTGATATCACAAATGTTGGACTGCTTCTCACCAGACTCCTCAGTCATCAAAGTGGCCGAGCAGGAGCTGGCTGCTACACATGACATGACCATGGAGGTGATGGAAAATGTGAAAGATTGCATACTCAATGCCAGTGGGCCTCACAGCCCAAATAGCAACGTCCTGCCATACACGCACTGCAGCAATGGAGTGAGAACCAGCCAGGGACAAAAACGAGCCTGGGAAATAAAGGTTAATGAGAAGGACGTGGGAGGACTGCAGGGTTCTGAGCAGGGTCCAATGAACAATAAGCTAGTAGTTGATGAGGACATGGAGTGTGTGACAAGCTTGTAGGGAGAACTTCAGCACAGAAGACCTTTGTTTCACCAGACTGTCATCCTGTCAAGAGTTACCCTGCTCTGTCTGAGAGCACTAGAGCATCTCTTAAGCCAGAAATGTATCTTTAAACCCATAGTTATTATAGGAGTCTAATGCAATTTGACTTAGCTAAAATGAAAAATTTTCTTCTTTTTCTTTCTTTCTTTCTTTCTTTCTTTCTTTCTTTCTTTCTTTTCGTTCTTTCTTTCTGCGTGAATGGCTGTGAGCAAATTTGTCTAGTATGTGAATGTGTGCGTGAGGAGGGAAAATGTGTCTATATAAAAGTGCCTCTTAGAACCTTGACTGAGTAATGATGCAAAGACAAAAAGACAAAAAAAGACTTCAAACAGGAAAAGCAGAACACTCTGCTTGTCATACATACTTTTTCACTTTGTCATTAGGGAATGATCGGCAGCAAAGGTTTAACGTTGGGCTGGTGTGTCTTCAGCTCATGTACAAAATGTGGCCGGATGCAGCTTTTGCTCTGTTCCCCCTTTCCCCTCTTTTTTTTTTTTTTTTGGTTGTTGTTGTTTTTTTCGTTCCTTTAGTGGACAATGCCACTGAAAAAAGAAGCAGTACACACATGCTCTAGCCAGACGCCTCCTCCAGGCTCACATTCCAGTTTAAATTGTAATTACACTTTTGATTATTCTTTGGCCCGGGCTTGTGTGAGTTGATCGGTAAGCAAACAGCAATCACACGGGCAAAGCTTTGCACTAATAATGGAAACTGAAGGAAAAGACAGTGATGCGTCTGAGTATTTTGTGTTACCGAGACAATTTCGTCAGGGTCACCCTTAGGTGGTGGTATTTATTTGCTGGACAAGTCATGGAAGTGGGCTGTTGATTTGATCAGTTGATCAGTTTGAGCTTCTACCTAAAGGTGCATACAACGCTCCTGGAGATTCACGTGTGTTAAACAGGACTCACAGTAAATGAATTGAACAAACTGTGGTGTCCTGGGCTAAAGGTTTCATATAGTAAGAAAAACACCCAAATATTAACTGTTTATAGCATTTATTACAATTTCGATCAGTAGTGTATTAGTTTAACTAGCGACATCGTTTTGCTCATTAGCAATCTAACACTGATATATATATATATAGAGAGAGAGAGATATGGCACTATAAAGAAGTAATTGATGACTATTAAAATATTGCTGTCTATAATAATTGCTATTATTATTATTATTATTATTATTATTATTTATCATAACACCACTTTATCCAGACAACTGTACAAATTTCTACTCTGCTCTTATTTTTGTGATTCTTAGTTTAATTGCTTGCCAAGGAGAATTTCTTTTGTTCTCTCTCTCTCTCTTTATCTAGCAGCAACAGAAATGACCCCCTTAATATTTTTTATAAGATCTCCATTGTGTATAAGCGCACTCATGCAGGGCAGTAATGTTGTTTGAATAATTTAAATAATGCAACGCTCAGTACTTGGGTGCCATGGCACATTTGTGCATAAAGAAGAGTTGAACTAGAAATGTTTAAATAAAATCCCAGTATATGTTTCTAAGTATAAGACTGAGTTTCCATAGTTATAAATAAACCAAGAATGGGATTAAGGTTCCTATAAAGATCTAAATCTCTCACTAAATTCAAGTTTTCCAGTGAAAATAAATTGTGGTGTAATTATTCTTTAAAGTGTTTTTGTGTGAGCTTTTTTGGAGGACGCTCATGAAGCAGAAGAAAAAAAAAATCAGAAAATGGGTACAGAAAAGATTGTACAGCCATCGCAAGTTTCCTGTTTTTTTTTTTTCCAGGGAGTCCTTCTCTGTTTAAATAACTGTTAGGAGGCAGTCTGCACCATCTATCTGAATTTCTCAGACGGTTTCTACTTTTCATTTTCCATGGGCGTTGCCCTTTTATAACCCTTCGCGGCGCCCCCTTGTCATTTTCATTTGCGGACCATGCTCTTTCAAGCTTTAAACTCTTTAGTATGTGAGCTAGTAGAAGGAAGTTGTGGTTAATCCTATGTTTTCTCCTTACAGCTCTTCTCTATATCTCTGTCAATTATGCAGTGGAATGGATTTCACATAACTGTTAGAAGGTTCAGGTCTGATATACATTTTGTCCATGCATGCTATATTCGATAATGGTATTTTAATAATGCTATATTTTCTTGGACTTGTGTTGTATTTTTGTAATGTAATTTATCCTGCTTTTAAGAGAACACAACCAGTGCCCACACTGCTATCCCCTGTTTTTACTAAGGTGAATAAGATATGTAGTACCGTGCCTAAGGCCAACACATTAAATGTATTTATTTATTTATTTTTCCTAGAGATGGTGTGTGTGCTCATTGGGGAAGCACTGTGTTGTTGGTGTGTTTCGTTACTCATTATCATAGAAGACGCGTGCTAAGGAACGATAGCCCACCTAGACACTAGTATCAAAGGCGAATACGCAAAGATGCAAAGGCTTTTGTTTTTATCGCTGCTCCTTGCTGGTTGATAGATAGTCTGAAGATACCACTTAAGTACCCAGATGGCACAAACTGCCAAAATTATTTGATGTAGTGTGACTGTCCGAGTCAAACTCTTACTGCAGTTAATTTTAGACTACATACAGTATATAAAAAAGCATCTCCCAAAGCCTGGGAGGAAAAACTGCTAAACGACAATAATGGTGCACTTTGAGGAGACAGGAGAAACAAACATATTTTATTCAGGGACTCATGGGTAGCCTATCATTTAAGATACTCTTTCCAGCATAGTTTAAACAACAGGGCTAAGTATATCATTAAAGCCACTATTATTATTATTATTATTATTATTATTATTATTAAACCATTGATGTTGGTGGTGTTACTATTGTTAATGTTGTCTAAAATAATTTCACTTGGTTTTAGCAGTGTATTCAATCACATTAACGAAGAAAGAATTGGTGATTTATTATGCAAATAAGGTGTTCAAATGTTCTAGGTAATATTGTTATAAGAAGATAATATGATGCCAGAGTGACTTATATGCTTATTAACATTTCTGATGATTATGAAATTATAACATACTTAGTACAGCCTTTGTTATTCCATACATATCATAAAAAAAAAGTTTCATAAAAGAGGTCTGAAATTTAAACTCTGAATTAAACACTTCTTTTTGTTTGTTTGTTTGTTTGTTTGTTTTTTTGTTTTTCCCCAATATTCTGTGTTCTAAAGCTCCACTTTGGCAACACTGTATGTCTGTTTATAGCATTTTTATAGTGTTTTTTTACAGCTGTTGTGGATGAATGTATTCCTCTCCACTGTAAGGAAATGTTTATGGTAAAATCTTGATAAACACGCAGCCAGTGTTCACCTACTTCCTTCGTTACTTTCATGCCATTTTGTCACTTTTGTGCCACTTTGTGCATCCATGTCCTAACAAAACACGGGACATAAAAAAATTCATGCTGATGGTCCGTACATATCTCTCTTTTCGCTCCCTATCCCTTTCCGTAGACATACTCAAAAAGATGCAAAGCTACAAGTGATGGTGAGCCCAGCCAAATCATCCTGTCCTGACGAAACAGCATGACAACACTGACCACCAAATGTACCTGTGAAAATTTACCTCAATATGGCCAATTACATTACTGAAAGCAAAGACTGGGCCCAGAAAAGCTAAACCCAACGGGCATGTTGTAATGTCGGCGATCACTGTGAGCAATTAGTCAAATACAACAAACGTGCCACCTGCAGATGAGTCAGCTTCTATACATCATATGATGCTGAGTGTGTTCTGAAGAACAGACTGGCAGTTCCGAAGTCAGTCTATTCAGTTCAATTCAATTTTATTTGTATAGCGCTTTTTACAATATTCATCGTCGCAAAGCAGCTTTACACAATCAAAAGAATTGTTTACGTTTGTTAGAAATGTGAATGTGTATGAATCAACAAATAGTCAGATTGTCCCTGATGAGCAAGCCGAGGGCGACAGTGGCAAAGGAAAAACTCTCTGAGATGGCAGTAGGAAGAAACCTTGAAAGGAACCGGACTCAACAGGGAACCCATCCTCATTTGGGTGATAACAGATAGAAATTATATAACATGTGTGTTATGCAGATGAAAGTTAGCCAAGTCTGCAGAGAAACGGCCGTCAACATCATGCGAGGCCAGAACCGTCTTCCTAGTTACCAGAAGCGGGGCACCAGGATGAGTCAGGCAGGTCTAGAGGGCAGACGGAGTCTGGATCAATGGCAGCTCAGGAATGACATGTGTAGCTCGACAGAGAGAGGGAAAGAGAGAAAAAAGACAGATAGGGGGAGAGAGAACAGGAGAGGGGAGAGCAAAAGAGGAGAGATAACAGTTAGGTATAGTCACAGTCACATAATGTATAAGGTGAATGTATATTAGTGCAGAGTGCAAGCAGGGACTCCGGCAGGACTAACT
>QMIH01001702.1:93863-116620 GCA_003987875.1 Clarias batrachus | reverse complement strand
TGTGTGTGTGTGTGTGTGTGTGTGTGTGTGTGTGTGTGTGTGTGTGTGTGTGTGCGTGTGTGTGTGGTTGGGATTTGACCTTAAAAAATTTTTATTTTGATAAGAACAAGTCTATGAATCTGGAAATCAATTTCTAGTTAACGTAAATCATTTCATGGATGTATTTTCTTTTAGAACTTTTTTTTTTTTCCTTTCCAGCAAATTCACCTAATTAAGCTGAATCTCTAGTGGCTTGCCGTTCATAATGGAAATCATCCTAGTGCTCTGTCTGCATAAATGAGCTCAATTTAAGATTCTCCCACGGTTTATTTAAGACAAAGCGCTGATTACTTTGAGCATCATTTCTATTCCAGGATACATATTTGTTTTCGCTTTTTTGGAGTTGATTAGTAGAAAAGTACACCATTAACAACGCGTGGCAGCATGACTGCGCTGTATTTACTCACATCTCCTTTCATGCATCTAGTAATGATGCTCCTTTGAGTTGCAGGAAATAGATCACGCGTGATCACTGGAATGTGATCGTATCGCCTTTGAATGCGTAAAAACGTTATGACAGGACTTATTTATTTATTTATTTATTTATTTAAAATCAGAATTTAAACATCGTTTCATCTTTATTACAGTCAGGGGTGCTTTTCTTGGAATTAAACGGTAAACATTTCTTAGAGATTCTTGTCTCTGTAAGCCTGTGTCATGTGACCTGTATTTGCATATCAGTCCCTGATTGGCTGTTAGGTTTTATGATGCAATAACCCTTACTTGCTACACGTTCAATACTGATTCCATTTGTTTGTAAATGAGATTTTTTTTAGCTCCCGGTGATTCATAAAAAGCTCACCAGAGTGAAAATGCAGGGACTGCTTGTACATTACAACGATCAATATTTTATATTGTTTAAATCTATATTTGATGAAGTTTATTCCTGACTTTACGTTCCTCAGCATCAGGGAACACAAATGCATAAATGTTAACAAGATGTTGCATTTTTTTTCTTTTTTTTTTATCTCTCACACAAACCTAAATGTTTAGCTGAGGCTCTTGTTACTGTACTGTATGTGTTTCGTTTGTAACAGTGCACCTTTATGTCCCTATTTGCAAGATGCTGTGGATTAAAACATATCATTAATTTAACACCAGGTCAGTGAATAAAGGCTATTCATGACTATAGAAGATTACTAACTGAATTTCACATACTTCAGCCTCATCATGCCATTGTTTGCTTAAATAACGCAGGAAATCCTGGTAATCCTCCCGCGTGTATTTTGTTCTCTTCTCGGCATGTTTGGAAAATCCTCTGACCTGTAGCCTCAAGGAATCACTGGAGAAATATAAACATTTCTATTATGCATTTTTTATCATAGCCTCCCTCCAGCTGCTAGAAAAGTGAAATCCAAGAGCTGCTCTTGGCCTCGATATGAATCAAATATAAGAGACGGGGATCAAGAGCTTTAATGCGCCTGTAGAGGAAGGAAATGGAGATATGAAGGGCATTAAGCAACGCTTTTGGCTCACTGTGTGAAGAGGAAATTTGTAATGGTGTTAGTGATCAGTCGTACAAGTTCAGTGTACTCAGCGCTAAACTGATTTAACTAAACGTAATTAAGCGGGTACGGCACCGTAACACCGCCGTTACAGAATTGTCCTAAAGACCAGGAGGTTGTAAGGTCAAATTCCAGGACATTTAAAATAACAAAGACATGCTTTGCATTCGGCTTTTGTTCTTTCTTTTTTTTTTACACCGCAGCTACAGTACCAGGCAGTGAGGATGAAAGCTGAAACGTGCTTCCTGCTCATGCTGTTCCACAGAGCCGCTTAACATATTCAAAGGAAAGCGCTATCCATCCTCTTATACATACATACTGTAAGCTGCTGTACCAGACACACACAACTGGCAGTACCTATGTGGCAAGTATGCCCCTCCCATCCAGAATGTCAGTACAGTCTGCTGTTTTGCTTTATTGGATGCTCCAATGAATTTATAGACACCTTGGTGAAAGATTTTCTGTTTCACCAATCAGGAGCTTAAAGAATTTATATTGTTACCCTATATTAATTAGCTAAAATGTCTAATTAATATATGTTCTGTAAAGCCTGTATACCATGTCCAGCTCTTCAATTCTATTGACTCTGGAAATTTTTTCTGGTTGCGATACAAAAAAAGCATACCTTCCAGTTTCTGTGTTCTGATTGGCTATTAAATTGCATTTCGAAAAAGGGCATTCGTTAATTTAAGACTTTAACATGTTTGAAAAATGGGTGAAGCAATTGTAATTGTATTTCAGTGGGAAAATTAATATGGACACCTTTAAGACTAAGACTAACATTAATTTGTTTGAAAAGGAGCATAATGGGTGAGCCGTAAGAAATGTGATAATGTAGTGTGGGTTAAAATATGTTTTTGAAGATGATTATGCGTAGTGGCAAATTAAAAAGACTAAACTTGTCTTGTGTAATTTTTTTATTTTTATTTTTTACATACATATATATCAGACTTTAACAAACACTTGCGTCATTAGCACACTACATCTGTTTTTACCGTATTGTATATATTATATATACTGTATATCGTGTATATATATAAAATATATATATATATATATATATAGTATATATTGTATGTCCTGTATATATATATTGTGTGTGTATATATTTATTATATACTGTATAGATCGTCTATATATATTATATACTGTATAGAATGTATATATTGTATATTCTGTATATATATTGTGTGTGTGTATATATTATATACTGTATAGATTGTCAATATATATTGTATATACTGTATGTCCTATATATATATATATATGATGAAAATGATGTTGAGTCATTTACAGTTGCCAGATGCTCTTATCCAGAGTGACTTACATTTTTATCTCATTACACACCTGAGGGTTAAGGGTCCTACAGCGGTAACTTGGCAGTGCTGGGGTTTGAACCTGAGACCTTCTGAACTGTATGCCAGTGCCTTAACCACTGAGCTCCCTCTACCCCACGGAATTGTCTTGTCATGTGATGATCAGGATATAATGATTATAACTATATGACTCATAGTGGTTTGGATGCAGCTCAAGCAGCTTGTTAATGCTACTGAATACTGTGTCATTTCATAGAAAGTCATTTATTCATGCTTTCTGGTTACAGAATGGCTATTTATAAAAGCGGAACATCAACCGTGCAATGATCAGTGAACACACACACACACACACACACACACACACACACACACACACACACACACACAGTATTCAGGATTTGAATATCTGTTCGGGTCTCCAATAAATCTGGAATCACAGAAACACTGAGTTTGAGGGAGGAACACACCCTGGGTATGATTCCAGTTTAAGCCTAGAAACACATTCACACACTCCTGTATACCACGTGGAAATTTAGAGTCAGCAATCCAACTTGGGAGGAAATTGCACGTACATTTATTCACTAACTCATCATCTATACCACTTCATCCTGTATTCATGGAGCCTATCACAGGAGACTTAGGGCACAAGGCGGGTACACCCTGGATAGGGTGCCAATCAATTGCAGGGTCACACACTCACTCATTCACACATAATTAACCTAACCTACATGTTTTTGGACTGTGGGAGGAAACCGGAGTACCCTGAGGAAACCCACCAAGCACAGGGGGGAACATATACAAACTCCATGCACATAGAGATGGAAATTGAATCTGGACCCTGGAGGTGTAAGGCTACAGCGCTAACCACTACACCACTGTGCCGCCTCCGTACATTTAATGAGCTAAAAAGACAATGCAATTGGGTAAGGGGAGCTCAGTGGTTAAGACATTGGCGTACATTTCGGAAGGTCTCAGGTCTTCAAACCCCAAGAACTGCAGTCGGACCCTTGCACACGGCCCTTAAACCTCAGTTGTGTAATGAGATTAAAAAAAAAAAAAAATCTTCATAATTGTGATTGTTTAAAGCTGCTGTGTGACAATGACAATTGTTAAAAGTGTTCTACAAATAAAATTTAATTGAAATAAGAAGAACATTACAACAACACAAGCAGGAATCCGTGATTAGAAAAGCAAAAATGCAAAAAAAAAGTCAGTGACAGTCTTTAGAGACGAGATAAAAGTCCACAGTAATGGATTCTGAAATAATGACTCCTGTACAGAGTATATGCTCTTGACAGAACGTGGTGTCAACAGGCTGGAACCGATAGGGACAGAACAGACAGACAGCACAGAACAATGAGAAATAAAGACATGCGTGTCTTTCTTCATCACATCAGTGATGATGTTAGACGTTAGACGGCTTCAGATTCTCTCGTCACTGTATTTCCAGGGCAGCCACCTGTTCATGAGAGGTGCTCTAAAAATAAAGCTGCTTCCTTCCTGTGCGGCGTGTGTGCGTGTGTATGCGTGTGTGTGTGTGTGTGTGTGTGTGTGTGTGTGTGTGTGTGTGTGTGTGTGTGTGTACGTCGAGGATATGAACGCGAGTTGTGTGTTTCCTGCACTTTGATTCATGGTTGGTGATTTGGGTGGGCCGTGTTTCAGAGCCGTGCAGACGTGTTTGCGTGTGTTAGGCAGCACCCTGTGTGTCCATCCAATATACCGTACGATAGAATAATACACACAGCAGCAAGCTGTTATTGAGTAGAAGAGTAAAGATGGTAAGAAGGAACACGCCGAGGAAGGTGGGTCATTGAATCGATATTAAATAAATAAATAAAAATAAATAAACATATATATATATTCCATGATATATATAAAACAGCTCTCAGAAGAGAAATCAGTCAGTTGGAGGATTTGGAGAGTGATGTAATTTTGCGCCTCTTGTTACACACAGGAAAGCAATTCATCAAGATTCGTCATCCATAAGAGCGCTCATAAGTGTTATGCAGGAGCTCGAGAGGTGTTCTAGTAAATCAAGATTGGGGGTGAAAAAAAAAATAGCAAAGCAGGCACATTTCATCACAAGAGAAATTAATTTAAACTGGATAAAAAAGATTACGTTACATTACCCGTGCAGCGGAACGTGTTTCTACACGTTGGAGTCATGTTGCAATTTCCAAGTTTTATGAGAACAGAAATGATCATTTTCAAGTAGTTGATGTCATATTCGTCTTTTGTGTGCAACCGGATAGCAAGTTAAAGATTAAGTTAGGCCTTTATTCGTCACGTATACACCATATTACTCAGGGTTAGGGGCCTCTCTCAAGGGCCCAACAGCGGCAACCTGGCGGAGCTGGGGCTCGAACCCCGGACCTTCCGAGCAGTAATTCGGAGCTTTAACAGGTTGTGCAACAACCACCCAAATATAATGAGCGATGTACACTTTATAGTCAAAGGTTTGTGGACAGCTGAGGTGCTTGTTAAACATCTTATTCCAAAGGACTCAAGACGTGTCTGTTTCTTCAATACTTGGACTAATCCCACTCACTCACCTTCTATACCGCTTAATCCTTAACATCAATTAACAACTATTATACTGAACTGCCTGCCACCCAACACACAGTATGAGTGCAGATCAATTCCTGCTTTCTGTTTCACCCAAGTGAGGATGGCTTCCCTGTTGAGTCCGGGTCCTCTCAAGGTTTCTTCCTACTGCCATCTCCGGGAGCTTTTCCTTGCCACTGCTCATCAGGGACTATCTAACCATTTTTTTTTATTCATAAACATTCACATTTCATACAAATGGAGCCTATCCCATGAGGCTTAGGGCACGAGGCAGGGTACACCCTGGACAGGATGCCAATCCATCACAGGGCACACACCCATACACACACTACAGCCAATTTGGGAACACCAATTAACCTAACCTGCATGTCCTTGAGGACCCGGAGGAAACCCACCAAGCAGGGGGACAAGATGCAAACTCCAAGCATTGGAATCGAGCCTGGCTGGGAATCGAACCCGGACCCTGGAGGTGCAAGGCGACAGTTCTAACCACTTACACCACCGTGCCGCCATGGACTAATCCCACTCCCCCACTAATCCCAAAACAAAAAAACCATCTTATCAACTGTGTTTGACTGATGGCACTTAGTAACCTTTTTGTAAGTCGCTCTGCATCTGCCAAATGTAAATGTAAATGCAAAATTCGATGCAACCTTGTTGTTATATTGAGATCTCTTCAGCCTAAATAATAGATTTAACAATGCCTAAACTGAAAAAAAAGAAAAAGTATATTGATTGCTTTAATTACACCTTAGTAACACATTAGTAAATACAGTATAACTCTTAAAAATAACAAATTGCCAAAGTGCCTCCTTTTCTCTCCTGCTGATGCTGTGAGCAGCCATGCGGCTTCAATGTCACGTGTGAAACCCAGGGGTTGATGAGACCAGAAGTCCAGAGTTTCCGAGTAGTAATTCCGAGCTGAGCGGAGGAAGTATTTCCTTTGGTCTTTCCTGGTTGGAGGTCAGAGTTCCGTGTTTAATGGGATGCAGCCTGGAACACTGAGTATCGTGGTGTTATAGGGAAATAATAACGTGATGGGAGAAATGTGGCAGTATGGCGGCTTAGTGGTTAGCATTGTCGCCTTGCAACTCCAGGTTCTGAGTTCGACTCTGTGTGCATGTTCTCCCCGTGCGTGGTGGGTTTCCTCCGAGTGCTCCGGTTTCCTCCCACAGTACAAAGACGTGCAGATTAGGCTAACTGGTGTTCTCATATTGCCTGTAGTGTGTGAATGAGTGTGTAAATGAGTGTGTGGATTCTCTGACACACAAGGTCGTCTATGACAAAAAGTTACATCAAAAATGCTCTTTTATTTTTGAAGGTTTATTTTTGAAGGTTTTAAGAAACAAAATGTGATTGAAAAAAGCAATTTTGCAGAAGGCCATGCACCTGTCAAGCCAGTCGCATCGTTCCTTATGTCAAATGATCAGTGAAGACTAGATACTTCCTGTGCAACACAGCGGTTGCCCAGAGTGGTTTGAATGTCCTTTTGGAGGTTGCTTAAGCCAAGAAAAGCAGGTTTTCACTCCTGTCTGCCATCGCAGCGACTAAAGCAGTAATAAACTACATGTATATGTCACTCGTCCATTCTGTGAAATACAATATAAATGTTGAACCCCATGCTATAGCATGTAGTGTAGCAGAGAAATAACAATGCTACAAAAATATGTACAAGTGATTTGTATACCAGACACAGTGTATACGTGACAAAAAACCCACTAATTGACCTCGAGCTGTGTCTCCATGTAATCGCTTGAACCTCAGATGTCTGCTTTGATATATTTTTTGCTGCTTTATTTAAAGAATTCTTGGTATGAACACAAACTAATAACATAGCACGCATCTACTGTACCATCATGCATATACAGTGCAGACCCTTAATATGACCAAATTACCATTACCATTATGTACGTTTATTATAGGTCTTCTCAGGATCTTCTACCATCTTTGTAATTTCAAACATTTTGTTTGCACTTTTGTTTCCTTGATTTAAATTGCTGCCACTAAATTCCGTTTGAATGACTGCAAATTTACTATCAAAGCAAGAGTTTGCTATATTTCTTCATTCAAACTCAAACAACCTATTATTGAAAATAAATTGCACACTTAAAATACTCTAAAAAGAGGTGAAGGCTAATTTATCCATTGTGCCAAATCTGTGGGAGATGGCGTTATAGTGTTTTGAAAAAAAAAAAAAAATCCATACTTATATAAGACAAAATAATTTTGACCAACTATTTTGCCATTTCTGCTGTTTTAACACACGTTTGACTCACAAGAGGCACGAGGCAGGGTACAGCCTGGACAGGGTGCCAATAAATCGACACATATACACACACAATTTGGAAACGCCATTGAGCCTAATCTGTATGTCGTTGGACTGTGGAAGGAGACCGGAGAACATGGAGGAAACCCCGAGGCGGGAATCAAACCCGGACCCTGGAGGTCCGAGGCGTCAGTGCTAACCGCTAAGATGGTTAACAAACAACTCCATTCTTCTGACACTGCTCAGGTACAGGGCCTGGACTGAAAACGAGAGCCGAAAAAAGTCCTTCAGCAAGCCTAGAGAACTATTCCTCAAGACTACATTAAAAATACAAGAAAGTCTGACTGTCTGGAAGCAAACTATGAAGAATCGTGGGTGACTCAAGACACTTCTTTTAATATCATTACAATAAATCAAATCTAGGATTATTAAACACAATTATTAACTTCTACACACTGTTTTACCCTTTTCAAGCTGAAATATTCTTGTTCAACTGGTCGATAATTTTGCTAATTGTAAGCATTTATCTCCAGGTAGAGGGCAAAATCATCTGTCAAGAATTTCTGCATGGAAAAGAACTAAAGCTTAAAATGCATAGAAAAGGTTAGAAATAGGTTTAATAATCTTGTAAATGATTTATTGCAATCCTATTTCAGCTAATATTTGACGTACGGTCCAAATTATGAGTGACAGATTTTTGTTTTAGGACTTTCACGACCCCCTTAATGTAGAATGAAAAATCAGAATCATAAAATGATTAATTTTAAACAATGTTTCCTAAACGTTCTTGTCTGTTTTTTTTTTTAAATCCGTGGTTTGGGTCGGATAAGCCTGACCCAGATAAAGTGCTTACTGAGGACAAATGTTCTGTCATGATGTAATAATACATATATGACTACAGTTCTGATCAATAAAAGCAATCGGAATGCTTTAGTGCTGTTATGTTCTGATTGCGTTATGACTACAGATGTTGGATTTATGGTGTGCTGTGGGTAAGAGTATAATAAACTATCAACAGAATATAAATTGAATATAAGTTGGAGATTAATGAATATGGTAGCGCTTTCTACCCAACTAACTACTGAAGAAGCCAAGCAAGGGCCATAGAATGTGAACCATATGGATGGTTCTGTCTACGACACCTCGGGTGACACATACCCTTTGTTTCTGTGGTAGTTATTTACAGGGTCAGGTTGCCAGTTCAATGCTCGACTGTATCTGCGAACTTGGGGTGAAGGACTTTGCTCAAGGATCCAACAGTGGCAACCCAGCAGCATTGGGACTCAAACTGGTGACCTGCTGGTCAGGACTAGCCTTCAAAAGGCTAGTCAAGAACTTCTTCTCCTTCTTCCTACCAAAAGTCTGCACCTGCTACAGTTTCTCTTGAAATAACATTTCCATTGGCTAAGCAATATTCCATGTTCTGAACCTTGTCATCAACATCGAGACAAGATGCAAGGAAACTATGCAAGAAATGGTATTCATCAATATCACTAACTATCACTATCACTATCACACCGTAGACCTCGGTGAGACAGACTGATTATCAGACAGACTGATCAAAAATCATACAGACTTTGATCTAGACACAATTGCTCTAGAAAGTTTGTGAAATATTCTATATTTTGACATAAATTTGGCCTGAAATCATCTTCCAGATCACATCTTCCACGTCTTTGGACTATGGCACGGCCATTATAAAAGGTCACATTTCTTCTTTTTTTCTTGTGTGCTTAGGGCAGTTTTCTTGCTGGATGACCCACTTAGGGTCAAGCTCCAGTTAATAGACAGATACCCTGACATTCACCTGTGCAATTAGCAGATAAAATCCACAGTTTATAGGTCCATCAGTAATGTCAAGCATTGGAATAGAGTTAGCCTGCTGAAGCTGTTGCTGCTGACCAAAGCAGAAAGCTCAGCAAGGGTCATGACGTTTGTATTATGTATCTTTGCTTAGAGAATCACTGCAGGAATTATACTATAAAGAATCCATCCATCCATCCATCCATCCATCCATCCAGGAACTTCTGTAGTCCAACTAGAGATCCTGGAGGCCAGTGCTGAACGTTGTATTTAGTATTTATCCAAGTTTTACAACTGTGGTAGGACCTCCAGTCAACATTCAAATTCAAATTTTGAATTTCACGTACACAGTATATAAAGTGAAATGCTTATACAACTTAAAACTCTTATTGAGTTTTCAATAAGAATATAAAGTACTGTATGAAATCAGAGAATCTTTTTTTTTTACAAATTAACAAATTAGACATAAAAGACTTGAGCTGTATTTTTTTATTTACATTATGTGTAAATGATAAAATAAAAATATATAATATAATAAATAAAAATATATAATAAAATAAAGAAGAGTTGAAGTGGAATGTAGAAACCATGTGCAGTTATGGGCAAGACAATGTGCAAATGTGCCATATGTAATGTGTGATGAGCATCGTGGGGGGTAGTGAGAGAGTTTGCAGAAGTGTTAAGTCCTATGTGGTGTTGTGATTGAGAGTCCGTATGGCCTGCGGGAAGACGCTCCTCTGTATTGACCTTCAGGGAGTAGAAGCGCGTTCCTGACTGCAACAGAGAGAACAGAAACCCAAGTGGGAGGAGAGAACATGCAAACTCTATGCACACAAACACCGAGGTGGGAATCAAACCCGGACCCTGGAGGAGTGAGGCAACAGTGCTAACCGCTACGTCACCGTGCCGCCACTATATAGTATAGCTTTTTATAATTGACCAATAAACATTGTTTAAAAAAAAAGAACTCTTGACATAACAAACACAAACTAGATACGCATGAAATCCACAAGCACATGGCATATAAGAACTCACACTGACTCTGTACTTACAGTAATTATGACACTTGACCAATATTTGCTCAACAAACGTGACTTAAATGATACTGATCAGTAAACCAAAATGTGAATCAGCTGCAAACAGTCATGCGACGCAATTCTCATGGTCAAGTTCCATATTCAGCATAACCATAGCAATTGTCATGCAGTTGTCAGTGCTATATAAAAGCATAGCATTTTGGTCTTAATAAAAAACAAATACAAATAAATTACGTTCAGAAGTTTCCATACTCTTATTATGAATGTGCAGGTCACGACTGCATCGGACTTGTAACACATTTTTTGAACTGGGTATTGTCTGAGCAAGAATAATTCTACAGCATACTGTACATACACTGTAAAAAATAAATTGTAAATTTTACGGTAAAAAAACGGCAGTTTTGGTTTACCATTAAAAAAAGGTAGCAAAAAAAGTTTTTTTGGTTGTACAGGATTACACGCATTATACTGTATATTCTATGGATTTTAATTGTTTCTTTTATTTTCGAGCCAGGCCAGGAACTGAACCCAGACCCTGGTGGTGCAAAGCGACGGAGTTAACCACTACCTACTGTACTTGCTGCGCAATTGTTGTCGTTGTTGGACTTCCTCCCAACATTTTCGTAGCAAGTACAGTAGTGTAGTGGTTAGCACAGTTGCCTTGCACCGCCAGGGTCTGGGTTCAACTCCTGGCCAGGCTTGAAAAAAATAATAAAAAATTGAAATCTGTAAAATGAGTGCAATTCCGTACAACCTAAAAACATTGCTACCACATTTTTCACGGTAATCCTCTGGCAACCACAGCTGCCGTATTTTTACCGTAAAATTTACACTTTATTTTTTTTACAGTGCAATAACGTATTTTTTAGGGTAAAATTCTGGCAACCACAGATGCCAGTTTTTTACCGTAAAATTTATGTTTATTTTTTGCATGTTTTAATTTGGCACACTTACTAGTTGATTGAAGATCTCTTTAGCACATTTTGTCTTTATCCTATTGTTCTGATGACCATTCTTGGCAGGAATGTTCAATTTAAGTTGATGGTGAGCTGGAACAAACCTGACTTTTTTACGATGTTCTTCGCATTAGCAATACAACCAAGGCTCCAAAGGCTAAAGTCTAGCTTGCTTTTTTCATTCCACAACCAGCTTTGAGGTCACTGTCCGACTGGATTTTCTACATTTTGTCCAAGTTTCAATCATCTACACTCACTGATGATTTTGAGGTTTGAGGTTCTCCTGAAGAATTCTGCCGTTGTCCCTTTTGCTTCTTCATTATTCCATCCACTTTGTGTAACGCACCAGTTCCACCGGAACAGCCTCAAAGCATGATGCTACCATCACCATGCTTAACAACACAGGCTCTATCACACACGATGCATGTGATCCCAACTCTCACATCCTCTTTGAAAATCCACTTTGGTCTCTCACCATGTGGTTTGTCTCTCTTGTTTAAAGTTCTTCTGTAAATATTATGGAAGATGTACAATTTGTAGCTGCGATGTGAGTTAATTAAAAAAAAAAGAAGTTATACCCACTTTTGCATTATCTTCAGTACAACCCTAAATATATTTTTATAAAATTCTTGGGCTTTTCTCCTCGTAAAGACATTTTTCACCAGAAAAAAGGAATCAAGGCAAAGCCAATATTTCATGATGTTTATGATGACCCCATGCAAACTTCTGACGGCACCTGTGTGTGTGTGTGTGTGTGTGTGTGTGTGTGTGTGTGTGTGTGTGTGTGTGTGTGTGTGTGTGTAAATATAAACTGTATTTGTATATGTTCATATACTATCCACACAGTATGTGCACATGATGACTGATACGAAAGCATCTTTGCTCACGACCACCAGATTCACATAAACACATCAATGAAATGTGAATTGTGTAAATATTTGGAGTTCAAATCACCACAGTGAACCATTTAGTGTCTGTAATCTGATTGTGTTTGTGTGTGTGTGTGTGTGTGTGTGTGTGTGTGTGTGTGTGTGTGTGCATGTGTATATGCTTTTAATCGTGCTTTATCGTGTGTCGGAGTGCAGAGGGAGAAAACAGATTGCCGAATGCGGTGGCTGTAATCTTGACTAATGGATTGGGTGACAGTTACGGGTACAAATCTCTCTGAAGTTCACATGCTGCGTCTTCGCTCTGCTTCATGCAAATGTTTCATGGATTTAAAATCAATCTTCAAGACTTGTCAAGAACTTCCTTTTTGTCTTTTTCACATGGTGTCTGTTTGAACACACACACACACACACCACACACACACACACACACACACACACACACGCACACACGCACACACACACACGCACACACACACACACACACCACACCAGAGACACAGCAGTGCCGGAGAGAGAGACCCGAACACACAGAATATGTTTCTATCAGCCTTTTCTTTCACCTGCTCTGTATCCTTACATCAGCTTTTACAGAACATTGACTATGTGGACACCTTCAGGTTTATTGTTTTTCCACTGGGATTTTCTTTGTGCACAACTGTAAAACTTCATTACTTTCCATTTGGAATACATAATACAGCCCATTATTCTGCTCTTTTTTTTATTTTCTGGCTGTGACTTGTCCAGATGTTTTTCTTTTTTGTTTGCTTTGCATGTGGTAGAAAAGAAAAGGGCCTCTGAGAAATATGCAATGCACTCTTTGGTGAAAAAGCTCAATTAAAAGCAGTATATGTTTGTAATTTTTACTCATACTGACTTTATGTTTTTGGTATCAAGGGTGGTAAGTTTTAGTTCCTGATACTGAAGGCACTTGGTGAAAATGTTTACAACACTATGATTTAAATGATTGAGATGAATACAGTATATATACCATGCCTCAGGCTCAAAGTCTCCTGGGATTGGCTGCAGGCATTCTGCGACCCTCACATAAACACATACATTCACACACTTTAGGAATGCCAATTAGCCTAGTACACTACATAATAATAATAATAATAATAATAATAATAATAATAATAATAATAATAAATTTTATTTGTAGGCGCATTTTCATGACACTCAATAAAAACCATAAAAAACAACATACAAAATGTTTTTTTTTTTTGTCCATGTTTTTGAAGTACCAGAGGAAAAGGTGGGAATCAACCCTGCAGGTTCAAGGCCAGAGAGCTAACCACTAAACCATCATGCCACCTGATTTCTTTTATAGCTCTTTTCTTTTATATTTTCACTACTTAGCACTCACTCACTCATCATCTATACCGCTTAATCCTGTATTCAGGGTCACGGGGGCCTGGAGCCTATCACAGGAGACTTAGGGCACATGGCAGGGTACACCCTGGACAGGGTGCCAATCCATCGCAGGGCACAGACACACACACATACACTCATTCATTCACACACTACGGGCAATTTGGGAACGCCAATTAGCCTAACCTACATGTCTTTGGACTGTGGGAGGAATCCGGAGAACCCGGAGGAAACCCACCAAGCACGGGGAGAACATGCAAACTCCATGCACACAGAGACGGGAGTCGTACCTGGCCGGGAATCGAACCCGATCCTGGCGGTGCAAGGCGGCAGTGCTAACCACTACACCACCGTGCCGCCCACTACTTAGTATTTTACTATTTATTTGTTTCTATTTTATTTATATTTACTACTTCCAGGAGCACCTATTTAGCTATCATCTATACCGCTTTAGCCTCTATACAGGATCGCAGGACGTCTGGAGCCTATCCCAGGAGACTTATGGCATGAGGCCGGGTACAATCCATTGCACGCCACTCATTTACACACTATGGATAAATAGGGAATGTCATTTAGCCTAATCTGCATGTCTTTGGACTGTGGGAGGAAACCGGAGTATCCGAAGGAAACACACCGAGCATGCAAACTCCATGCACACAGACCCCGGGGCGGGACACAAACCTGCTGTCCTGGAGCTGTGAGGACACAGTGCTAACCATATCTTTTCTACTATATTTACCACTTATTACTTTACCATTTATTACTTTATTAATATTTACTATGACCAATAGCAGCCCTTTTAAAAAATGTAGTGACAAAAATCAACAAGCATTGGAAAAAAATGACTTTTTTGCCTTTTTTTTTTTTGGTATTTGCTTTGGAAATGAGGTCACCGTGGTGTGCATGTGTATCTGGTGTACAGCTATCATCCGCTCCATAATACCCCTTGTAACATGGAACAACAGAAATGCTTCTTTACACCCTGGACACAAAAACACAATCTTTACACTAGCCCACCCAAACAAATCACAGTTCTAAACATCCATTTATCCATCATCCTGTGTAGAGTTACTGTATGTATAGGGTCAGGATATTCAAGGGAACTGAGGATACACGACAAGGTATACCTTGGATGAGATTGCCACTCATCACAGGGTTCACAGAGCCATGATACGGCACCCTTGGAGCAGATTGGGTTTAAGGGCCTTGCTTGAGGGCCCGGCGATGGCAACCTGAGCTTCTGATCAGTAATTCTGAGTCATTCCTTTACCCACTGAGTTACCACAACCGCTCAGGCCTGGAGGTGTGAGGCAACGATGCTAACCACTAAACCACAGCGCTACATTGCTAGAGATATGTTAATATTTCTTTAATCTAAATTCATTGTCCTGTTTGCTGATAATTTAGCTTTTTTTTCGTAGAACCAATTGCTTAGAATGACCTAAATTGTCTCCCAAAAGAACGAAAAATATCTTAAATGTCTTATTGTAATGTCATCTTCAGAAATTGTAGATACATTTTACTGTAGATTGATTTGCGTAGATTCAAGATATTTTCGCTTGTTATGATGTTTTTATTTATTTATTTATTTATTTATTTGTGCAATGGGTGACCTACCAAAACTGACATTAACTATCTCGCCTGATGTTACATTGTGTATATAGTAGCAAGGATGTGGCAGCGTGATTCCTGCCCCAGTGTGTCTCTAATACGCCCTTATTGCAGTTCAGATTTTCACCACTAGGTGCTACAGCTAGAAAGATCATCATCAAAAACTATCATTTTTCTTTAAATTGCAGGGTCACTCGAAACACATTAATATTTGACTTTCTCATTATACAGTGCCACTCATTGTGTATACAGGGTCATGCAGGGCCTGGAGAATATCCCAGGGGACTCAGGGCATGAGGCAGGGTACACTGTGGATGGGTGTACATTACATGGTATATACAGTATACAGCACGCACACACACACATACACAAAATGGCCGATTGGGAAACACCAGTCAACCTAATGTGCATGTCTTTGGGCTGTGGGAGGAAACCCACCAAGCACACAAACTCAAGTAGGACTTTAACACTCGACCCTGGCAGTACAACCCATTATGCAACTGTGGCACTAATTAATATTTCATGTGAAATGTAAAACTTATGCCGTTGTGATGACTTGTGACTTAAGAACATCTAACAGAGTATTTCTCCTGAGAAACAATTCGTCACAATTTTTGCTGTTGGGGATCATGATGTGACAATGTTTCTTCATGCTATCACTTACTCTAGAAGATATAAACGTTCATTTACTTCTTTTTTCTTTGGAAAAGAAAAAAAGTGCATTGCTTGAAACACCGCTCCGCTCAGCTTGTTGTGTAATCCGAAGACATTTCCTTATTTTCCTGTAATCCAGCAACAGAATGGCAGGAGGAAACAGATAACTAGTAATTAGTGTTATTGTCTTCTTATTGTTTTCTCTGCGGATACTGTGTGTGTGTGTGTGTGTGCGTGTGTGTGTGTGTGTGTGTGTGTGTGTGTACAGATTAGTTGCGGCAATTTGCATACTTGGAATGAGGCCAAAAGGCAGCAGTGTAGATAAGCTCTTACTGATTGACAATATTTATTTATGTGTGTGTGTGTGTGCGTGTGTGTGTGTGCGTGTGAGACATTACAGATGCCATAGGAACTTTTTTTTTCCATTTGCATTTTTCGCCACAAACTAAGTTTCATTATATAGCTTAAATAAAGTGCCCACATTGTAGTGTAGCGCTGGTTCACATCCCGAGTAAGTAAATAAGCGAGGACGTTAGAAGGGTAGTGGAGGAATGACACAAAGGCCCGTCATTATCAGCCTTGCACGGCTCTGGCTGCGTTCCAGCACTACCTTTAACATCCCCTTGTTGCCTTCCCTTCAGTGCTCCTCCTTGTGGGAATGTCCTTTACCATCTTAAGGCCTTGTTCTATCACTTTATCAGCTAAAGCGCCGTCTATGTGATTTGCTGTTAAAGGCCAGAGGAAATGAGCCGACATGGCTATAAACCTGAGGGACCATATTTTAGTTTTTGAAAGAGAACACACACTATGTAAATGAATGAACAGGGCTGAATTAATTCATACATTATTCATTAAAAATGAAATAAAAAAATCATTAATCTTTTTTTTTGTATTTTTATTAAAATAACATTGATCCTAAATATTGATTGTAACACAACAGCAAGAAAAACAACAAAAGCAAAAACAGAACAGAACAGTTAATAAAAATAAAACAAAACACAAAAGAAAACAAATACAATAGCACAACATCGATTTAAAAAAATCCAACTGCAAAAGTGTAACTAAAACAGCAAAAGCAAAACACATAGCAGCATAAACACAAACCCAAGAACAACAACAACAACAACAACACAACAGCAACAGCAAGAAAAAAACAGCAAATTAAAAAAAAACACAAAAGCAAAAACACAACAGCAAAGTCAAAAACACAACAAAAACAAAATAAAACAGCAAAAACAAAACACAAAAACAAAACAAAACACAATAGCAAAACACACCAAAGTCAAAAACACTACAGCCAAAACAAAACACAACTAAAAACAAAGAACAACAGCAAACACCCCCCCAGCAAATTCAAAAACAAAAAAAGCAAAACACAAGAGCAAAATAAAAAACAACATCAAAAGCAAAAAACAGCAATTTCAAAAACAAAAACCCAAAAGCAAAAACATTACAGTGAAAGTGAGATACAGTTTATCAGTATTTGATGTTATAAACTTACAGCCTTTTCTGCTCAGCACGTTTGTACAGAGTAATTGTTTGAATTTCCACAGACTTCCTGATCCAGTCTGGCCTTTCTCTTCTCTCATCAAGATTTCTTGCTAAATCCCTCAAACAACACTGTCTGGTACCAACACCAATGCCACGGTAACAGTCACCAAGAATCTGTTATGTTTCTTTGATCTGGTATTTGATGTGATCATTAACATCATTAACTTTCAACATCAACATGCCACGCCTCTGCCACGCATCCACACGACCATCATGTGTACAGACACTCAGATGTGTAACAGTAAACTCACTGATCAGATATAAGCAGGTGAAAGTTTAAAAATCTTAAAAGGTTTTCATGTAAATATACATTTAAACATTTGGCAGACCCCCTCATCCAGAGCGACTTACTGTAAGTGCTTTCCATCAATACATATATCCTTGAGGACGAGGACTAAATCTGTCAAATGAAATTAGAACAACTTTAGTCGTCCCAACTGTAAAACATGGATTGACATAAAGGGAGGCTGGACAGAGGTTCCCATCAAACCTGAGCAGACGCACGGTTGCAACTGTGATGAGAACATTTCGACAAGGTCACAGATGAGAAAGCTTTACTCTACTACATGCATTAAAACAGGCACCGTTTTGTAATCATTCTTTGCATTTCATGTTTGAAACGATGCCTCTTATGCTGATCTATGACATATTTCATTAAATGTATATCTTGATTGGTCTACATAAGATTGAGAGGGACAGTGTTAATGATGACATTGCCCCAATATTCTGAGTCGCAAGAGAGTCGCAAGAGAGAGCAATTGTCAACCCAATAATGCAATATGCCTCAGAGAGCAAACACCATCTTATCATCACTGAGACGAATCCTGAAAAAAAAAAATACAGATGAAGCGCCTTTATCGAGCTCCTTTTGACATAAGTGCAGAAAAAAAAAACAGATTTGTACCATGAATATGAAGAGGTAAGTAATGTCACTATCAGTGTGATCAGAGTCATATGAGAGCCATCATACATGAAAATGTACCGTCCAGTATAGCGGGACAATATAAAGGTTAAAAATTCAATCCATTCCGAAGGCAAGTTCTTAGGGCGAAATTTCGTATTGTGAAACGCATTTTCCCATAGGAAATAATGTAAATGCAGTTAATCCGTTCCAGCCACCCAAAAATATTACCAATATTACCCATTTCCAACACTATAATCATATTTTTGCAGATAGAAAAAATCTAAACATTTAGAAAAGACAAGTTTTTGCTAACATTTTTGGAACCTGTGATGCTATGACTTTACAAAATCTTGTGCTAATTCCAAAAACACACACACACACGCACGCACGCACGCACGCACGCACGCACGCACGCACGCACGCACGCACGCACGCACGCACGCACACACACACACACACACAAAACTTGCTTCGCTTTGTCTTTGCACTGACGCAAACAAATTTCTAACGTTTCCCGGACTTACGGTTTGGCATGGTTCATTTGTTCATATGCCAAACATGTTTCAAATTTCTTTCAGTATTTCAGTTCTTAAGGTGGAAATTTGTGAGGCCGAAGTATATTGTATGCCGAAGTACAGTACCAATGTATTTTCTATTAGAGAGCAAACATCAGGATGCTGATGCAATCCAGCATGAGGTCATCCTAAGAGCTGAGACCGGCTTAAATCTCTTGAAAATAAGAAGGCAAGGGAGAAATGTCTTTGGCCACAGAGACATTTCGAATGCTCCAGGACAAGACATCACAATGTCTGCGGCTATCACTCAGAATCCGGTCCTCCACCACCATGCCAAATTGGTCCTAGAGTGTGACCTCAACATCACCCAGTATTTTCAGTTCAACATTTCCAACCATTCCTCCAATTGAGGAGTCTTTGGCGAGAAGGTGGAAGGTTTACGATCATCTACTCTATATAAGGATGCACCTCATTCAGGCCTTGGGGGAGACCTGTGACCAAATTGTGCCTGTGCCTGTTCAAGGATGGCTATGTCATTCAAGATGATTCTTCATTCATTTAATGTAATTCATTCATTTTTTTTTTGGTTGTTTTCTCTTTTTTGTATAGCATATGTTCTGATTTACTGTCATTTTCAGTGCAAAAATCAATTACTGTACAGAAAGTGCTCGAATGTACTAAGTGATGTGTACAGTGTACAGTACTGGTCTTATGTGTTGTGTTTGGTCATTTTTTTTTCTCTAACGATATCTGAAAATCAATCCCAGGCCACCATTTCGAATTGTGTGAAAGTTTTTTAGATTGAGAACAGCAGTGTGTAACCGTTTCGAAACGAGTCCGATTGTGCAAACGCTGTGTGTGTGTGTGTGCTCTATACAGTGACATAATTTAAGAAATAATTTTAGATGTTTTGCATCGACTGTGTCATTTTGCATAAGATCTAAGGTGTTCTGCTACTCATGCATGTGGTTGTGTTTAATTAAGTATAATATTCTGGCAAAATGAGCCTTTTTTTTAAAAGATGTTCTTAAACAATCATAAAAAACCTCACACTCATTGTCTATACCGCTTTCTCTTGTATGCAGAGTCACTGGGGGCCTGGAGCCTATCGCAGGAGACTCAGGCCATGAGGCAGGGTGCACCCTGGAAAGAGTGCCAATCCATCACAGGGAACACACACATACGCAATTTGGGAACTCCAATTAACCTAATCTGCATGTCTTTGGACTGTGGGAGGAAACCGGAGAACCCTGAGGGAACCCACCAAGCACGGGGAGAACATGAAAAACGCCATGCACACGAACCCCGCGGTGAGAATCGAACCCTGGACCCTGGAGGTGCAAGGCTACAGAGCTAACCACTATGCCACCAAAAAAAAAAAAAAAAAAAAAAAAAATACACTATGCTGCCAAAAAAAAACTGTAATTAATTATTAATTAATTATACTAATATGTTAAAACATTCAAGTAAGGGTAACGTTCATGGTAAATGTTAGTGTAACTCTTCATACTGTAGTCCTGCAGGTAATTAGAACCCAAATGATTGCATCCGAAAGAGATTGTGCTTCTACTGCACACACTTTTATACACACTGCTATACACAAGTGCCGAAACTGGACATTTCCCAATCGATAGGCCACAACGATGAAAGCCTGAGCATTAATAACAGTATTTTAATTGATACTTAATGAGGCCACTGATGGCAAATATCCCAGGCGCCATCACAAATCCTCACTTTCACTCACATAAACACTGTGACGATTCAAAGGGATTTACTGCTGATACACAGAGGATGGTGGCAAATGGAGCACAGAGGAGATATGAGTCTTTATTTGCTGCTCTGTCACAGTGAAACTATTACACACTCACACACACACACACACACACGCTCACACACACACACACACACACACACGCTCCATCTCCCTCGACGCCCTTTTCGTTTTCCTCTGCTCCGTAAACCCCTTTGTTCTTTGACAGCACAATTGTTCAACTCAGAAGAATGTAGAATTAATATCTCTGGCTGCTAATAGCAGGAGAACCCTGGGCTGACTGGAGTAAAGATAACTGCGCAGCTCTCTTCTCTCACGCTGAGACGATATGTTGCAATAATTAATCTGGTTATTGAGCATGTTATCATCACCGGACCCGCATTTCACTTAGTTTCATCAGGTAATGTTATGCATCATGTCTTTAGTCAGCACACATTTGCTCGGAAATAAATGAGCGATGAAGTAAGCTCCGAAATACACTGCATGGCGAACATGTGGAAGACGCAATCGTTTCTGGCAAACCTGTTTTTATGAATTTTTGTAAAAAATTGAATTTTTAAAAAAATTTGCTTTGCAATTTATATTTGAGCAGTTTCACAACAAAATGAGATTGTTGAGAAATGAGAATTGAGAAAGTTTTTTTTTTTTTTTTTTTGAAGCAAACGACAAAATGTCAAACTCCGATGGCTGTGACTCGATTCCCAGGCCGGCTTTTTAATTCTTAACGTTTTTTTTTTTTTTTTTTATGAAGCAAACTGACAATTGCGCTTAAACAATCGTACAGTCATAAAAGACCTAATTACAGAGGTGGATGAAAATCATGAGAAACATTACGAACAATACAAAATCTTACATATCCAGCAGCTCCCCATACACAGTGTGTCTATCTCATGTCTTTTGGAAACAAAGCTTCTGCATCTTTTAATTTTTTTTAAGCCGTATCTCCCTTTAAGTACAGTATTACAGTACATCATGGCTCTCCATTGCACCAAATCAGTGCTACAGTAGTAAAAGCTAGAACAAGCAGGAAAAAAGGGAAGGATATGGAAAGATTTGAAAGTGAACCAAAAAGTTACACTACAGCATCCCATGTAGCTTTGTTAAATATATTGTTGTTTGCGCAACATCCAAATGACATACTGTCCTATTTTACAGAACGTACTGCAGATATTAAGTGACACGTACCTA
The DNA here is from genome assembly GCA_003987875.1 of Clarias batrachus. Taxonomy (NCBI): domain Eukaryota; kingdom Metazoa; phylum Chordata; class Actinopteri; order Siluriformes; family Clariidae; genus Clarias; species Clarias batrachus. Next base: position 94,681 of record QMIH01001702.1, on the reverse strand, counting down.
TTAGTGATGGGAAGTTTGGATCTTTTTAGTGACTTGGTTCTTTGAATCTTGTTCAACAAAATGAAAAAAAACTTTTTTTTTGAGTCATTTAGTTTATGTCATTCTTTTGATCCGAAATAAAACAAAATGGTACATTTTCAATAAACAGATCTCTAACATGTCTACATACTCAAATTTTGGCTATAGTTCCAGTAAAGAAAATATTACAATGCAGCTGAGGATATAGTATGATAAACAGAATGAGCAGTTCATCGTCATATCTTCTGGTCCGAGTCGTTTGTTTTGTTTTTTTTTGTCACGTGACTCTCATAGACACTATGCGGTGCATTACACAGAAAACAGAATGGAGTGGTTCTTCTCATGAGTCTTCTAGTCTGAGTCATTTGTATAGGGTCTATGGGAGTCACGTGACAAAAGAACGAACGATTCGTACCAAAAGACTTGAGAGATAACTACTCATTTCTGTTTCCTGTACGTAACCTACAGCGGTTTTGCAATGCTTTGAGAATGTTCGGCCAGTAAAAAATGCAAAAATCACTGTCTGAGACTACTCGTTGTTCTGAGTCATGTTAAAAACTCGTTTAAAAAGAATGATTTGTTAATGGACGACCCATCACTAATACCTATACACTGGGCACTCCATGCTCAGGGAACTGCAGTGGTATTAAGAGTGTAAATGTCCTTTTATGGCTTCAACATTCTCCAAAAATCCGCTGAACGCAGGTATTTTACGCACAACAGCATGTAGTTTTCGCTAATCATGTGCCCCAACCCCGCCCCCCCAAATATATAGGATTAAGCAGTATAGACAGTAAGGG
>QMIH01001702.1:79228-93817 GCA_003987875.1 Clarias batrachus | reverse complement strand
TATATATGTGTATAGGTTCACAGGGGCCTTCCCAGAAGACTTAGGGCACACCCTGGACAGGGTGCCAATCCAATGCAGTGCACACATACGTCTACACACTATAGGCCATTAGGGAAGCCAATTAACCTAACTTGAACTGGAGGAAGAAACCCACCAGCATGGGGGAGAACATGCACACAGAGGTGGGAATCGAACCCAGACCCTAAAGGTGCAAGACGATAGTGATAACCCCTAAGCCACCCTGACACATACATGACACATACATGGCTGTTCTTCTGAAATGCAAAAATGTTTTGATATAGACATGCTTGTGTGCCAAAGAAGGGAAAAAATGCCAAAATGAGTAAAAGTCTAAAAGATGTTTTATCATCTTCTTCTATCAAACTGCTCTTTTGACTTAATTAGCTGGTACTGCATTTTAAAACAATGATTCTGCATGAGAGTGATACACATATAAATAATACTATTACTATTATAAAATGTCATTAAAAGCCTCTTTTTGTTGGATAAGTCTAGTCTTAAAACTCAATCCTCATGTGTCTTCTAGAGAGAATGATAGCTCTTATTACTTAGACCTTGACTTGAGGCAAATTTGATTTGTTTCACAAATCCTTCACACTGTTAATCGATAGTGATCAGTTTGGATTTGGCTCTTTTCAGACTGCAGCCCAAATCAGATACACTGTTGACCTGTATGCATTGATTGCTGAGGAAATGACGCCTAAGGCTCATGTGCAACATGATCATCCCCCTCTATGTCGTCCTGTTTATATACATTTACTTTTGCCTATATATTAAAGTGGTATCAGAGATTTCACTCCGTCCTCTCTCCAGGACTAATGCTATCAAATATATTTCCATACCGTGGTTTAGCCAGACCACAGCTAATTTAGCTGAATGGAAATGTCAAGGGTGCGGCTTTTATATACTTAGCAGTAATAGCACCTCCATGACCAACCTCGCATGGCAATTTAACTTTGTACAAAATGTTACTTTTTCATCACCCGTGCTTGTTTTTTTCAATGGGTTTTCAACCATGGATACCACGAGATCGTGTGGACATGAACTTAAGCGTCAGATTGCAAGTGACGTAATGAACAGTTTGAAATCTGATTGGAGTGGGTAGAGCATCAAGAACAAGGGGCAACAATCTTTATTAATCTGATCTGAAACAAATTTTACAAGTCAGGATGTGGTTTGAATCGGATTTGCAAAAAAAAAACAGATTCAATGTGTTTTTTACTGTTCAGACTAAATGAAAGCAATCTGATTCCAAACTGATGCCAATGTGGATATGCCAGAAATCTGATTTGGGCTGACAGTCTGAACAAGACCTACAGTAAGTGTAGCCAAGGATTCCAAGTTTCACAGAAAAAAAATGTGACAGAAATTAATATCGATCAAGCAGGGGCATTGTCTTAAATAACTTTAAAGTCTCGGTTTTAAAAACGATTGCTTTCCTTGTTGGAAGCACAACACAGTGCACATTCTGTATGGTCATATACACAGGAATGCTAAAAGCCAATTGATCGCAACCTTTTATCCATGTGAGCATCATATTTACGTCGGCAGCCTGTCTGAGCGTCTCTATAAATCGGCTCATGAAATTTAAACCCATGATTAGAGCTTCTTATGTAAAATTAATTCTTGCTCTCAATAATGAATACTTCCCGCACAGTGTGATGGCATTTTGGCGAAAAGCTTTGTCGGAGCTTTGAATTCGGCTGAGCTTCCATCTGGGAAAAGTCACCTCATCAAGAGTGTAATGCTGTTGAATTGCTCGCAAGAGCCTGGCATCTACACTTCCTCTATCTGATGTAACACCAGCCTGTTTTAGAGCTTGTTTTTAATTAGTGTAGTGTGTGTGGCTTCCACATTCCTGCCTCATGTTTTTTGTTGTTGTTGTTGTGAGAATGAAACAATTCAGTAATTCATGCCTCAGTTAAGATATTTCCTTTGTTTATCGAGGTTGGAGAAACCCAGAACCAAATATGCTGCCTATCTAGAGTGGTTGGACAGGTATGGAACAGTGATGCTACACTATATGGATTGGTGTTTGGTCAAACCTGCAATGACATTGTACCCAAATACATAAACGTCAATATGGAGTCGGTCCCCCTTTTGCAGCTGTAACAGCTTCCACTCTTCTTGGAAGGCTGTCCACAAGATTTTCATTGTTTCTGTGGGAATTCGGGTTCGTTTATTCTGTAGAGCATTTATGAGGTCAGACACTCGCAATCTCCGTTCCAGTTCATACCAAAGGTGCTTGATGGAGTTGAGGATCTTCCACACCGGACTAATCAAACCATGTCTTTATAACCCCTTGTTTTGTGCACTGGGGCACAGTCATGTTGGAATAGAAAAGGACTTTCCTCAGACTGTTGCCACAAATTAGGAAGCATAGCATTGTCCATGAGGTCTTGATATGCGGAAGCATTCATATGCATCAAGAAGCATCTTCACTGGAGATAAGGGGCCTGACTGAAACACCTCAATTCAATAATTAACAGGTTTTGGCAAATACTTTTGTCCATATAGTGTATGTTGTGTTATTCCTTAAAAAAAAAAAAAAAAAGGGGGCTCAATTATTTGCTAACAGCCTGTTACAGTTTGCTACCAGCTTACAATCACTAGATAAACAATTCATTTTTTAGGTTTATCTAATTACATAACAGTTTACAGATATATGGGTGTACATGTAGATCACTATTGGGCAATCCAGGGGCTAGAGCATCAAGGAAAAAAACTCATCATGACATCATGAGGAAAGAAAATATTGAGAGGAACCAGATTCCACAGTGAATTTTCATTGCAATTTCATATGTCTTATATTCATTCATTCATTCATTCTAAACATGCATTGCTACATACAGTACTGCTTTTTTCCCCTACAGTAGTAATTTGCCCTAAATCCTGCAGGTCAGAGCAACCGAGCTTCCTCCAAGCCTGTGGAGGTGTTTGTCCTTGCATTGTCTTCTAGGGCAGGGCTTTTGTTTTCTGCAGTGCATTATGGGAGCACAATTGTACAGCTGCATGAGCAGCAGCACTGATGAAGGGAGCGCGTCCATGACAGATTAATCCATGTTGTTGCAGAAGGGAAAGAAATGGTTCATACAGTATACAGTATTCAAGGGCTACCTTTATTCCTGTCATGGATTCTTTAAAAAAAAAAAAAAAAAAGCATTCAAATAAGTATAGTTGATCTAATGGTGATATTAGAGGAAACAGAACATCCAAAGTTTTCTGTGTAAGTATATTGAGAAGGAAGAGAGAGAAAAAATCTCCGAGGGAGAATTCATACCTGAACATTTTCTTTGTCTGTTTTGTCTCTTTTTTGCACATGGGATGTAGAGTTGTATAAAAGTATGTCTGGAATCTTTTAAGTGAATGGCTCCAAAGCATGTTTTGAGTTTTCAATAAATCATAAGTTTAGAATAAATAAAACGAAGAAATATTTAACAGGTGACAGGCACATTCTCAATTCTGATTATTCAAAAGGTGTTGGAACAGTACTTATTGTTTCTTTAACAAGTCATTCACAAGGGCCTGTGTGGAAAGTGTTTCTTTTAATCTTTGTCTAACAATAAAATTTAAACCCATCCATCCACCCAGGAATCTCTGCCGTCTAACTAGGGATGGTGGAGGGCCAATGGTGACCATTGTATTTTTTTCCAATTTTGTACAACGTCCTGTCAACATTTACACACTACAGGCAATTTGGGAACACCAGTTAGCCTAATCTGCATGTTTTTGGACTGTGGGAGGAAACCCACCAAGCACAGTGAAAACATGCAAACTCAATGAACCCAGACCCTGGAAGTGCAAGGCAACGGTGCTAACAACTACGCCACTGTGCAAAAAGAGACACAAGGCAGATAGAGGAGTGGTGATAAAACCAGGCTGGAAAAGATAGATGGGTATAAAGATAGATAGCATTTTGGTAGAAAGTGAAAGCTAGAGGATACTGATCCGGTTGATGAGGATTGATAGAGGAATGATTGAATGATTAAGAAATAAACGAGAATAGAAGAAGAAAGGAGTAGGATACCAGTAACACCGAATGGATAATAATCTTTTCACATGCCCTCTGTAGAAAGCTGGGGTCAGGCAAGTTACAGCCTCCTGGAGCAGATAGGGTGAAGGGCCTTGCTCAAGGGCTCAACAATGGTAATTTGGCTGTGCTTGGGCTCGAACCCCCAACCTTCTGATCATTACCCCAGTAACCTCCAGCCTTAACCGTTTGAGCCACCCCCACACTAGAACAAAGAAAGAATATTATCCAGGCTGGAAGAGTAGGATGGACAAATAGACAAAAATTAATCTGAAAGATCATGAGATACAGACATAGAGACATACAGGTCAGAAGAAGATGGAGAAATTGTGAGCAGGTTATTTAAATTGATAGTGAACCGATAGAAGAGACTGGACAAAAGAAGAGCGAGTTGGCCAGCAGACCAGGATAAATGGATGAAGGAACCCAACAGGTAGACGAGGATGGATAGAGGGACAGTAATCTAGCCATGAAAGAAGATGAGGAATGGATAGTGAGTAGACTGAAGGAGGACAGAAGGAAAGATTGGCTGCAAGAGAAAGATGGATTGAAGAATAGTGAGAAGGCCAGTGGAGGATTCTTGTAGAGGAGGTTGGATTGAGGAATAGCCGACAGGTAATGATGGATGGATGGAGGAACAGTAAGCAGGCCCTATAGAGAAGAGTAGACAGGTGAAAAGATGATAAGATGATGGATAGGATGTATGTCGGTAGAAGAGGGTGAATGGAGGGAAAGATATTGAGCGTGGTTGTGAAGGAGGTGGGATGGAGGGAGAGAGAAAGAGAGCAGGCTGGTATAAGAGGTTGGATAAATGGACATTGAGAAGATGGATTGAATGGAGAGATGGTGTTGAATCAGGGTACACTTGGATGGACAAGATAGAAGGTTATTGTGCAGGTCAGTAAAAAGGGAGATGTTAGAGATGGTTGAATGATGGCAGTGATAGAACAGCTTGGATGGGGTGAGCAGGAAGAATAAACTATGGATGGATCCTGAGCACGGTGGTAGAGAAACCTGATTTGTGTTAGCACTAGAAGAAGAGAATAAACCTCTCGGACATTTATACATGCTCTGTGTCTAATGATAAGATCAATCCAGTAAACAACCTGGTGGAGATTGAAGGTAAGGAAGGAAAAATGAGGCAGACGGAGAAGATATTCGATCTGATTCAGGATTGAGAAATGGACTCGACTCAGAATAACACCAGCACACAGATGATCACCTTGAATCATCCGCATTGTATTTGATCTAATCTGGTTCCTATAACGCGCTTTTCAAATACAAGGCAAGGCGAATTTACTCGCATGGCATATTTCATATATGAAGGAAGATACTTTCTTTACAGGAAAAGATAGAGATAGGGATAAAAGCAACACATCAATGGCTATAAAAAACTTCCACAATGGAAGTACCAAGCCTTGGGATTTAATCAAAGGGAGAGGAGAAAGGTACAGGCTGGTCAGGGTTACATTAGTATCCAGGAACAGTGGATGTCAGACAGAAATATAACATTTTCTGAAAAGTGAAGTCCTTTATGGGCAGCAGGAAAAGATCTATAAAGACAAAAACCCAAGATTAGGAATGAACCCAAGTGATTGTGAACACCATCTCTGGTAGAACCTCACCGTCCAGTCTGGAGTAAAACAAAAAAAAGGTTGAGTTGAAAGCACCTGTTGGTAAAAAGTAAAAACAAAAAAAATCTCACTAATAATGGAATTCATTTACTTCACTTTTGGTTTAAAACAAAATCTGATGTAACCACATGTTTATTTATTGTAAGCAGTTTAAGTGGTGGGACTTGATTATCTCATCACCATTGATCAGTTCCTTTTTTATTCTGGAAATGAATACCAGCGTATTTGGAAAACACACCGAGTGGCTATGAAATATTCATGAAGAAGCAAGGTCACGGGTAGCTTGGAATAAAATGGGAAGTAAATGGAGAAACCCAGTTCAATGCAAGCACGCCCACACACACACACACACACACAGACAAGCAGACACACAAGCAGTCCTGAGGTGATGATGAATTCAATGGCATAAATATGTGGTGTGATGAATGTTGGGCAACCGGCGTGTCTGAGAATGATAAATATACAGCTGTTATACCACATATATAATTAACACACATGTGCACACACACGCACACACACAAAAGACTCAGACTTAAGCCTAGTGTTTACCATCACACACAAAGCTCTAAATGATTAAAAACTCATCATAGAAATATGAGAGCTCAATTCAGAGTTTATTTCTATACAAAAAAAAAAGAAAACTGTTCAAACTGTGCCAAGATAAACTATTTCATGTCCAGGAAACTGAAGGCTGCTTTGATTTCCTTCCTAGAATACCTTATTGGACTCCTGTGTGTCCATGAGAACACTGAAGCTTGAATGGTAAAGGAAAAATCTCTCGAAATATTTCAGTCTAGCAAAACCCAAAAGTCTTCTCTGTCTAGAGTCTAGACTGTACAGTTTATTTTTTTTTCCTTGACGTCTTCACGCTTAAAGCTTTTCATCACCATCTGAAGTTTACAAATGATATCACAGCAGCGGGTCTAATGACAATAAATATCGATTATCTATCTAATAAATTTCTGACTTTAATGATGAACATTAAATTCACACACTTCAAATAAACTATTGGCTTTTTCTTTGCTTTTAATTTACAATCTCAGGCCAAACTCGGCCACAAGGTTCTTTTTGCCACAGGAGTGTTGCAGCTCATTCCAAGTTACACTATGACTCACTTTGGCTTCTTCACAGCCTGTCTGTCACCTAGAGATGGCCATTAAACCACCGTTAAGACACAGTTACTGTCTGTACGTTTACTCCAAATATTTCATTCTTTGAAAAGGGAAAAGATATTCTGTACTAATTTGCCATTGTTTGCAAAATAATTAGTTAACTTTTTGTTTGTTGTTAAAATAAGGTCTACTGAATGCTATAATTTTATTCACTTATTTGCTCTGTTGTGTTTTGTATACTGTAAATAAAATGCATTAAGAACAGTTTGACTGATTGATTGATTGATTGATTGATTGATTGATTGATAGATAAATTGGTTTTTCTATTAGTTTATAAAATGATTGATTGTTGGGTGGCCGGTTGGTTGGTTTATTAAGTCTCATTAGTTTATTAGTTTCATTAATTTATTGGTAAATTGGCAGGTCTGTTGGTCAGGTGTTTGGTGAAGTAGTTGATTTGTTGATTGCTTTGGTTGGCTAATTGATTGATTGGTTGGTTGGTTATGTTCAAGTGGGTGAGTAAGTTACTGACTAACTGAGTGAGTGGGTGATTAATAATGATTTATTGATCTATAAAATTGCCAATATTTTGTTATTTGAAACATTATGTGTGAAAGCTATTCACCTTACTAATTTTAAATATTTATTAAATTGTTTATTATTTGGTACTTCTTAACTGTATCAGTTACCTCCATTACAATCCTTTTGTTTGTTTGATTGATTGATTGATTGATTGATTGATTAAATGATTTGTTGATGTATTGGTTGTTTGATTGAACAGTCAGTCGCACAGTTGATTGTTTAATTTATTGGTTGGTGTATGTATCTATGTATGTATATATGTATGTATGTATGTATGTATTGATTGATTGATTGATGGATGGGCTGGCTGATTGGCTGTTTTATTGACTGATGTTATTGTTGTTCTTGTTCTTTAGGCTGCTCACAGCAACATATACAATCTTGGCACGTTTGGCACGGATGCCCTTCCTGACTCAACCCTCCCTTTTTTATCCAGCTTGGGACCGGCACTGCATCCAGTGTCTGAGGTTTGGCCACTGACTGGGAATTGAACCCGGGCCTTCTGCATGACTGATCTGTTTATTCATTTATTGGTCAATAGATAACTGATTGGTTTATTGATTTATTTATTGATTGATTTATTTTAACTGAATAAGTGATTAATTACTTTATGAAATGGTCATTTCCCTTTCAATGCTAAATCAACAAACCAACAAACAACTGACAAATGCATAAATGTGCTATGTTTATCATCTCTTATACACCTTATATGTACATTTTCAATCTCGGTGTCATTGTGTAGGTTTCAGTGTACAAATCTCCTCTGACCTGGCCCTGAGGTTTATACCTGGTGGGGCTTTAAATGCCATAACATAAACTACTATTCCATAAAATCTCACTTAGCAATGACTTAATGAGCTACAAATCACACTGTGGGAGTAAAAGTGGGAAATATAGGTGTAAACTCCTCCAGCTTGCACATTGTAATACATATGTTTCCTACAGTATGCACTAGTGCAACACAAATCCAAAAGGGAGCCTTATCTGTCTTTTCAATCTTCTACCTGGACAACATTCAATATATACACCCAAAGCCCATTGGATTCAGCTTCCTGCATGAAAGAACGGTTTCTTCAGTTTAAATTTTTTTTTTTGAAATGATTTTGCTCTTAGATTTCTATCGCATGTACTGTATGCCCTCTAATAGATGTCTATCTATGACTCTATGCATACTTACCCAGGACACTGACAATAAATATATTTTATCTTATCTTGTTTTTGGACAATTCTGGCAAACTATATAGGATTCAGAAGACAATGTAGTCACGTTTGAGTGGGGAATTTATTGTCATTTCTTTATATTTTGCAGCTGGTATAAACTGGAATGAAATGCAGTTTCTGTACAACCATGATGCAACTCATACAGGTATAAAGAATTACATAAAATATACACAACATTATGGAGGAAGTGTGGGACAATTAATACAGAGAATATGGACTATAAGTTATTCTCTAGTATAGCTTCAATATTAAATGTAGAAGATCTCTAATATGCCTTGCATTGAGTCATGTACTCAATATAGCCCTCTGATGAGTCCAGGTGAGCACTGGGAGGTACAGTAGCAGGGTGTTGAGTAATCATTTGCTTCCTGGGGCACAGATGTTCCTGTACCTTCTGCCAGATGGTAGGAAGGTGATGAGTATCTGTAATACTGGTGGCTTTGCAGATGCAGCGGTTATTGAATGAGAGTTGAGAGACGCCGCTGATCTTTTCAGCTGTAGAATCGTGTGATCAGAGACTTTGCAGTTCGACAGAGACACACAGTGAGACGGGTGGCCAGGCCACTCTCTATCCGCCCTACTGTATGTTGAAGGTGGTGAGAAACTTTTTTGTCTCCTTTCATGGCTTTTCTATTTAAGTCACCAATCATCGTATTACTCTTTTTAAAAGATTGTTGTCTCTACATCATTCTGCAAGCCCTTGCACAACTCCCCTGTGAGCTGACTCATCACCGTTGCTGATAAAACCTACAACTTTAGTATCACCAGCAAGCTCAAAAAGTACTTTTTAGCACTGTCATGCTGTCATGATTCAGTTAGTTATTCCCTATATGCACTGCCTGGCCAAAAAAAAAAAAAAAAAAGCTCACCACCTGGATTTAATAAATAAGAGCCTTTCATTGGATAACTATTGGCAACAAGTTAAGTTATTAATGATTAAGTGAGTAGCTTGTCAGAAGACACATCCTGTTTTGGTGGCAAAGATGTTATCTGTCTCAGAAGAGTTAGATTATTGTCTTACATCAAGCAAAGAAAACAACCAAGGCGATTGCTGAAACTACTAAAATTGGATTAAGAACTTGAAAACACTTTAAAATCTAGAAAGATAGCAGTGAAGCATCATCTTTGAGGTGGAAATGTGATCCGAAAAACATCCTGACTGAGTGTGATGGGGATCACTTAAACTCTTTGTAATGAAATCAAATCGTAAAAGAAAACTAACAACAACAACAAGAGCATTTCCACATTTCCACATGCACAATGCAGAGAACTTAAGGGACTAGGACTAAACAGCTGTGTAGACTCATGAAAACCTCTTATCAGAGAAAAGGCTTAAATTTGCTAGGAAGCACAAAGAATAGAATGTGGAGTATTGGAAAAGGCCATGTGGTCTGACTTACCCTGTTCCCTGTAGTGATGGGTACGTCAGAGTAAGATCACATGGGCCATCATACCTGGTGCCCACTGTACAAGCCTGAGGGGTCAGTGTTATGATTTGGCTTTGCTTTTGTTGGTCAGTTTTATTTTTATTTTTTTCCATCAGTGGATTTCTTTCTTCCCTGATGGCAGATGCATATTCCAAGGTGACGATGCCAGGATTCAGCAGGCACAAAATGGGACGGAGTGGTTCAGGGAACTTAAAACATTATTCTCACACATGGATTCTCCACCACAGAGTCCGGACCTTAAAACCCTTGAGAATCTTTGAGATGTGCTGGAGAAGGCTTTGCACAATAATGTCAAATATAAGATCTTGGAGGGAAATGAATGCCACTCGGGACTGAAATAAATGTTGTCACGGTGCATAAGCTTATTAAAATGAGGCCAAAGCAGAAAGCGGTAAAATGAAGTATTACTTGTTGTGACTTCTTTTTGGCAGAGTAATGTACTGTATATAGAGTACGCTATGTACATGTGCGCTATATATGCCAAAGGGACTGATAGTCATAGCAAACAAGCTGTTGTTACAGAAATATTATGAAAATGTAACATGCAGTAATAAAAATAGAAAAATGATATAACCTGCTTTTACAGGATAGAATCACTCACTCATGGTCTATACCGCTTTAACCTGTATACAGGGTCGCGAGGAGCCTGGAGCCTATCGCAGGAGACTTAGGGCACACACACACACATACACACATGCTCATTCACACACTACAAGCAATTTGGGAATGCCAATCAACCTAATCTGCAGGTCTTTGGACTATTGGAGGAAACCAGACTACCTGGAGGAAACCCACCAAACACGGGGAGAACAGGCAAACTACCGTACATGCACGCAGACCCAGGGGCCGGAATTGAACCCTGGACCATGGAGGTGCATAGCAACAGTGCTAACAAATATGCTAATGTGCTGACAATTACGGATAATCAATGCCCTTTCTTACGAATCAGCATCAAGAGTCCACCAGCACAGTTGTAAGGATATGTACAGTACGTTTGCATTTTCATTTTTATCATCATAAAATACCCAAACCTTTCAGTAAACATGTACAGTATATATGAATATACTGTATGAGGTCCACGTTAGCATTACTTTTTACCTGAGAGCCATTGTGGTCTGAAATGCAAACAGGCTAATAACCATAGGAACCTAATGATAAATATAATAACTTTGATCATATTGACTTGCGTTTTCCATTACTGGAGCTAAATAAAATCACAGATCCCCTGGCAGTGCTTGATGTGTCCACGGTGGTCCCCAGACTCCATTCCCTGCGAAAAAAAAAAGATGACTCATTACATCTAATATGGATCTATTTTGGGGATTGAATTTCCTTCTCCCTTACTAAATTCACTTCGCAGACTCTGGAATAATGATTCTTGCACCTTAGGTAGTATCTGTGATCAAGAACAAGGCATTTGCAATTTAGTCTTTGTAGTTGTGGCTGTCGAATATTACCAAAGGCTCACATTTGCCGGTGTGTTATGAGTGGCCGTGCGCATCATTCAGACTGATTTGGTTAAAAGGGGGCCTCTAGAGATTAACTGGTGTGTGTTTTCTTTGCCAGTAATGGAGTATGATGTCAGCAGAGGGCACACCTGCAGCCTTTAAATCAAGCGCTCATGCCCTAGGGCCGCTTTGAAATTTAGATTTTAGGCCTTGAGTGGGTAAAAAAAAAAAAAAATGCTCTTTGGAATCAGTAATTTACCCGCTGCCTGTGGAGGGATGACTGTGCAGGAGAGGACGAAGGGAGGGAAAGAGGGGGAGGGAGGAAAAAATAAAAAAAAACAGAACGACAGCGAGGGCAGTGAAGCTCCCACGCATGGGGCTGAGCTGGTGAAGTTAAATACACTCTAAAAATACCTGCAGTGCTTCTCACATTGCATCAAGGCCCGAGCTCTGCACTCAGCCCTCCCCACCTCCCATCTCTCTTTCTCACTCGGTCACAAAATAACTCGCTGTTGGACATGAAGTGCATTACATAAAGTGTAGAGGCTTTTAAATCATACATGTGCACAATGAGAATGGAGTTCCCTTTCTGTCATGGACGTGCAGTCACGAGTATCATAAAGTATAAAGTGCATTATTTTCTACCCTTTAATGCATACTCATAGCAGCATGTGATTGTATCCCATTAACCCTTTGTCATGTCATTGTGACGTAAGTCAATACTGCACCGTGAGAGCAATAATGGATTACATAATGTCCTGTGATGTGGCCTCACATGGATAGTAAGAAGTAATAAAGACCTGAACACAGTTAGATTTACATTTAGGACATTTGGCAAACAACATTATCCAGAGCGACTTACATTTTATCTTATTATACTGTACATCTGAGGGCTTTGCTCAGGGGCCCAACAGTGGTAGCTTTTCCAAGAAACATATGAAGCATCATGTAGGGTATAGAAATATTTAATGCACAGCCCCAGTGATGTCCACTTGTACAATAAAGAGATTCAGGAGCTGGATTTAAAACCTGTTCCATGTAGTCTTAGTAGGGTTTATGTAAGCTTCTCCACCACTGCACTGTTGCCTTTCCATTTCTGACTATATAATTGCATATCAATTGTTTTTATAAATTGTTTACTTGGCCTTTATGGGAGAAGTTTCAATTGTCAGCTATAAGACTATGATGGTGTTCAGGATAGAAGATTTTGCACTTTATGGTCTCTTGGCAAACTGATATAACCTGTTTATTGTGAATTCAAGTTTATTATTGTTTTTGAGTTTTTATTTATTATTTTTATAATGTATTCTGTCTCAGAGTAGTTCATACAGAAATCTAGCTCAAATCAGAGGTGAAAGTGATGAGGAAAATCTTTTTAACATGAAGCTTCGAGAGGAACCAGTTTCAAAGGGGAGCCCATCATATTCTGGGTGACACCTGATGGTGATTATGAGTCATTATGAGCGTGATTATGAGTCATTACTCTTCAACAGCATGCTGTAATGTCGAGCAGTTTGAGCATCGTTTTTTTTCTTCTTCCTTTTATTTCAGCTGCATTTTTAATTTTGCATGCATTCCTTTCAGGGTCATATGCATATGTCGTTACATTTATATCAAATGTCACACAAGGAGCTTTTAAGACATGCCTTTGGCAGAAAAACAAGTGCACATCTGAGTTAGTTTTGAGGTGAGACTTGTTTCACACTGCACTGCTATACTTGGTTTTATGGTTCCCCCACCTACCAAATCCCACTTCATTCCCTGGCAGAAGTATGGTCTGTGCAACCCGTTTTCCCTGAGCAGTCCAACTCCTGAACATCTAGTCCCCATCCACCCTAGACTCTATTTTCCACACAGTTGATTGACCCTATCTCATAGGATTTATACCAATCTCACCCACCCTCAACCCTATTCTGATTCCTACCCATCTCCCCTTAGCCACTTAGAAGACAATTTGTTGGACAATTAAAAGACAATCCACAGACACTCTTTGCTACAGTGCTACAATGTTTGCACTATATTTGCATTTAATGCACTGTGTCCCTCCATTGTGTTTGTTGTTGTCTGTCTGTGTTTTGTGCTACTACAGGAAAATAATGAAATAATGATAACAGTAAGTCAACTTTGCTCCCATCATTGTTTATTCTCCTATAACAGCGTGTCCTGATGTCTTCTCAAAATCATTTTTACTATGGTAATAATAATCCATAACGTCACACTGGTACTTCAGACATTACCGTGGTAGGCACCATGAGACTTTACAGAGGTAGGTACTCTGGCATTTCTATTAATACTATTGGAGTATTATGGTGTATATACCAATGTACTTTGGTGTACATGGTATATGTACTAGGACCACATGGTACAGTATATGTACTGGTACTACATGGTACTGAGTAGCACTACATAGTATATGTACTAGTACTATATGGCATATATACTAGTACCACATGGTATATGTACTAGCACTACCTAGTATATGTACTGTACTAGTACAGTGTGATTTATGTACTAGTACTACATAATACACAGTATATACTAACACTACATAGTATATGTATTAGTACAACATGGTATATGTACTAACACTACGTAGTACACTGTATGTACTGTACTAGTACCCCATGGTACAGTACAATATATGTACTAGTACCACATGGAATATATACTAATACTACCTGGTATATGTACTAATACTACATGAAATATGTGCTAGTACTATAGTATATGCACTAGCACTACATAGTATATGTACTGTACTAGTACAGTGTGATTTATGTACTAATACTACATAATACACAGTATTAGTAGTAGTAGTATGTACTAACACTACATAGTATATGTACAAGTACTACATGGTAAATGTACTAACACTACATAGTACACTGTATGTACTAGTACCACATGGTATATATACTAGTACTCCCTGGTATATGTACTACATGAAATATGTGCTAGTACTACATGATATATGTACTAGAACTACATGGTATATGTACTAGTACTATAGTATATGCACTAGCACTACATAGTATATGCACTAGTACCACATGGTATATGTACTAGCACTACATAGTATATGTACTGTACTAG
>QMIH01001702.1:41970-78097 GCA_003987875.1 Clarias batrachus | reverse complement strand
AGTATGTACTAACACTACATAGTATATGTACTAGTATTACATGGTATATGTACTAGCACTACATAGTAGACTGTATGTACTAGTACCACATGGTACAGTACAATATATGTACTAGTACCGCATGGTATATATTCTAGTACTACCTGGTATATGTACTAATACTACATGAAATATGTGCTAGTACTACATGGTATATGTACTAGTACTATAGTATATGCACTAGCACTACATAGTATATTTACAAGTACCACATGATATATGTACTAATACTACATAATATACAGTATGTACTAACACTTCATAGTATATGTACTACTACTACCACATGGTATATCTACTAGTACATCATGTACTGTTTATATACTAGTACTACATGATATATGTACTAGAAATACATGGTATATGTACTAGTACTACATAGTATATGTACTAGTACTACTGCATGTGGTAGAACCATGAACCATACTATAGTACAGTACATGCACTATTGTACCGTGGTACCGAAATATGAACCATAGTAGAACCATGTACCATAGTGTGGAATAAAAGTACTTATATCTGCAAATAAGTACCATGGTACTGTTAAAATACCTTGGTACCGTATATGATCAGACTGTGATACCTATACCATGGTAATATGTCATATGGGTTTTATTCCTTTTACGATCAATATCAAGAGTTAACTAATAACACCAAGCATGGAGTAAATGTTACTGAGCCTTGTGGTTCACAACTGGAAATTTTTGAAATATAAATTAGCTTATGATTACAATAAGCATGTAACTGCCGTTTACACAGAATGTAAACATAAAGTGTCAGTCAAAACATTTTCCTCTGATGTCTTGGCAAGTTCTTAAGTAAAGGCTTCATGCCACTACAATGCCTTTGCATTATAAATCAGATTTCCACAGGGCTCTGCCTTGTTAAGAAATGTCAAAACTGTGTCAGAATTTAGAAGTGTCAGGAAAATATGAACTTGTAAATGTTAACGTTAATGTGGAAGCTTCTTGTAAACATGTTGAACATGACCCTTTCTGAATGGAACAATTGTTATTGACTTTTTGATAGCATGGGAGTGTTTCTCTGCTGTCTGGAGTCTGTGTGTGTGTGTGTGTGTGTGTGTGTGTGTGTGTGTGTGTGTGTGTGAAGATAGCTTTAATCATTCTTTCAGTGTATGGGGATGTAGCAGGAAATGGTAGAAGAGCTGAGAGATTTAATTATCTTCTTCGGTTGGATGAAGCACACATGTAAAAGAGCAAAGAGTATTTCCTGAGCTGCTCACAAATTTATACACTCACCGATAATGACAAGACCGGCAGTAATGATGTAAGACCTCCTGACCTCTTTCAGGCTGAAATTTTTAATGTTGTTGCAAATGACCGCTTTATAGATCTCTCTCTCTCTCTCTCTCTCTCTCTCTCTCTCTCTCGCTCTCTCTCGCTCTCCTTACAATTTACATTTACGTTTTTCAGCAGAAAAAGGTTTTGCAGTCCTAGGCACTTGATTTACTCAGTGCTGCTTTTTTCCTCCAGGCTGAAAGTGCAGACACATGTGGTGAGCAAAGCGTAAACGAATGCCGCAGAAAGCTGGCCTTGAAATGTCCAACAAATAAATGCAGACTATATTGTTCATGATACTATGCACCATGTTACTGTGGAAAGAAATGAAAATCAAGAAAATCAACCAGAGGCTAAACTTTACATGTGACAGTTTCTGAAACTGTAAACTGTTCACGGCCCAGCCAAAAACAAAAAAACAAAATAAAAAGCTGAATTTAACTAAGCAAATATTTAAGAGCCTTACATTTGTTAATTTCTCCAATGGTCGGCTGCCACAAGTTATTTATCCCCAATATATGCTTTGAGAAGCTTCTAATTTCTAAAACAACCCTGTCAGAAGACCTATTCTGTATTTATGGTAAAGATGTTACCCTGTTTCAGAAAGGAAAAATGATGCTGCATTAAGGCTTTTATTAAGCCTTTATTTGTCACGTACAGTACAGACCAAAAGTTTGGACACACCTTCTCATTCAGCGAGTTTTCTTTATTGTGTTCTTTAGCCCAAACGCGTCTCTTCTGCTTGTTGCCTGTCCTTAGCAGTGGTTTCCTAGCAGATCTTCAGCCATGAAGGCCTGATTCACACAGTCTCCTCTTAACAGTTGTTCTAGAGATGTGTCTGCTGCTAGAACTCTGTGTGGCATTGACCTGCTCTCTGATCTGAGCTGCTGTTAACCTGCGATTTCTGAGGCTGGTGACTCGGATGAACTTCTCCTCCGCAGCAGAGGTGACTCTTGGTCTTCCTTTCCTGGGGCGGTCCGCATGTCAGCCAGTTTCTTTGTATCACTTGATGGTTTTTGTGACTGCACTTGGGGACACTTTCAAAATTTTCCCAATTTTTCGGACCGACTGACCTTCATTTCTTAAAGTAATGATGGCCACTCGTTTTTCTTTACTTAGCTGCTTTTTTCTTGCCATAAYACAAATTCAACCTCTATGAATGAGAAGTTGTGTCCAAACTTTTGGTCTGTTCTGTATACATTACTACACAAAATCCTTTCTTCAGCCAAGGCAAGATACTAAAGGTTATGCAAGACATGACTGGTTGGGCATGAACCCCAATGGTGACATGTTGGCTAAAAGTCCAAAGGTTTATCACAGATCCTGGCATAACTGGGTTCAGCTATGATACAGCATCCCTGGAGCAGATTGAGTTAAGGGCCTTGCACAAGGACCCAGCAATGACAAGAGCAACCCTCTAAGCTACCACCACCCATTTTAGTCAGTGATCACATACATGATTATTGTAATCAAATCATAAAAGGCAACAGTAGAACTCCCAGCAATATTGAATAGTGAAATGTAAAGAGAACTCAAGGGACTGGGACTAAACAGCTGTGTAACCTTAAGAAAAACACTTATAAGTTAATAATGAACTTATTAATGGGAAAAAATACTCCAGTTTGCTAGGCAACTTAAAGAATAGACTGTGGAGCATTGGATGAAGGTCATGTGGTCTGATGGATCTAGATTCACCCTGTTCCAGATTGATTTACCCTGCTGTACCTCATGTACACTGTACAGGCCTGCGGAGGCAGTGTTCTGATACGGGGTTGGTCTGTTGGTCAGGTCTACTGTAGGTTTAGCAATGTTATGTGGGCAAAACATGAGGTCAGCTGACCTCCAGAATGTAATGAATGAATTAATTGAATTGATTTTTTTTTTTCCTTCCCTGATACCAAAGACATATTCCAAGATGATGATGCCAGGATTCATCAGGCTCAAATTGTGAAGGAGAGGCTCAGGGAGCATGAGACTGGCTGTGTACCAATCTGACTCTCCCATCAATACATACAAAATCTTGAAAAGAAATGAAGGCGACTTTGGATGCAAATACATGTTGGGACATTGCATAAGCTTATCGAAACAATGCCGCGGCTATAATCAAAGCAAAAGGCAGATCATTTAATTTTTAGAGTGTGTGACATTTCAAAACTTTTTTTTTTAGTCAGGGCAGTGTATAACAGAGTATACAGTACATAGAGACTTTAAAGAAGAAGAAAATGTGGAGAACTTGAAAGTTATGAGCCATGGATCTATTTACCTAGTGCATATTTGAACCCTAAGTGTAAGCTGTTTAATCAGCTAGTTTTAATTATGTCATAAAATGCAACATCAAATTATGAGGTTCACCAGGAAGTCAATGTTACACACCCAGTAAAGTCACTTATGCACAGGCACACACTGCGTAAAATATTAATAAAAAATGACATTCAACTTAATGTACACAGCAACCATGAAATGTTAAAAAACATGTGCACGCACACACACACACACACACACACAAAACCCATGTATTTTGTTATTGTTTGAAAGATTTCTATTCATGAAGTATCTATGCGCTACAAAAGCCTCAGCTTTTGCCTCCCTGGCTGACGTGTGTCTACAGGTGTGTGCTACACAGATTGGCCTTCACATTGTGAGTTAACAGTATTATGGGGTTATTTCGTCAGCTTGCACAAAATTTAAAACACAACAGCCCCACAAAGCCCCAGGCTGGATAAGTAGCATCAGGTTAGGCAAGAAGCCAAGCCCAGTTTGTCTAAGCCCCAAACTGGGCAGACACTGAGAGGTTTATAAACACCAGCCAAGAAACCTCAGGTTGGGTAAGCAGGCACAGGTTGGATAAGAAGCTCCTTGTTAAACAAGAAAGCTAAGTTTGAGCAGAACATTCCCAATTTTGGGCAAGAAGCCTCAGGTCATGTACAAAGCCCCAGGTTGACTAAATGAAACCTAAAGATGGGTAAGAAACTCCAGCTTGGGTAAGACACCTCAACTGAACAAGAAGGCCCAGGATGATTAAGCATCCCCAAAGAGCTTAGGTTTGGCATGGTGCACTGGGTGGATATCAAGCCCCAAGTTCAGGCCCAGGATGATTTGGAAACCAGCAATTAGGCTAGAGAGAGGGGGCGGGGGGGGCTTAGGTTGGACACAAACTGCAAGTTGGGTAAAAAGCCTTTGGGTTAGGTAATAAATTCTAGGTTGGAGAAGAAGCCCAAAGCTATAGTAGATAAGAAACTTCAGGGCAGGTGGAAGGAGCTAAAGCCAAGGCAAGATACTAAAGGTTATGCAAGACATGACTGGTTGGGCATGAAACCCAATGGTGACATGTTGGCTAAAAGTCCAAAGGTTTATTAAGAAATCCCAGTTTTAGTAGGGAACCTGGATTTGGCAAGAAAGCCAAGTTTAGGCAACAGTTCCCAGGATAAGTGGAAGAAGCCTGAGGCTGACTAAGATGGTCCAGGTTGGATTAGAATAGCATAAATAAATGTCACATTGTAAGGGAAATAAGGTCTAAGATTGATAAGAATTGCAAGGTTGGGCAAGAAACTTCAGGAGAAGGAAAAGCATCAGGTTGGGTAAGAAGCCAAAGAATAGGCTTGGCAGTTGGGGTTAATTTAAAGCTCAAACTAGATAGGAAACCCAAGGATCATTATGTTTGGTAAGTTTGGTATGAGGGATCGATAAAGAAGTTGTGATCAAGGTTTAGTGGAAGAAACACCAGACGAGGCATAAAAAACTTGGATGTTTTATTCATCTTTCACGTCTCCTTTTTATTATACGACCGTTGTTATGGTTACTTCTTTGAGCGCAGCATTTTAATGGCATGGTGGTATTACAATAATTATAAGACCACTTGGAGTTTAAACATTAAGCTCAAAGCAAACCCTTTCATTGTGTGTTTTTATGGAAACACAAAACACTTTGTTTGGTTTGTAGCTATGAAGCCTAATTACACTATGTATAATTTATTCTATTATGAAATCAATGCATAAGGGGAAAAAAGAGGAATGTCTGAAAAACACAAGCAGTTTATTTCTGATATTTCACTCCTAATAGTCAGTTACCATCTGGTCGTTTTGATCCATGTGAGCATTTTTTTTTTTTTTACAAGTTTTTTTTACCAGCCGGATGCTTATAATTACCATAATTCTGACATAACATGACAGCTTTATCTCTCTATTCTTGTTGCTAAGTATGTTTCCAGACAAATAAATCATTCCCGTCTGCACAAAGTCATGCAGTGTTTTAATCTCTTCATTTGCAATACTGAACTAGAATTAATAGCATGCGAGTGAGTTATTTAAACTAGATAGACATCAAAGCTGTGTGGTATGAGTGTCCTCCTGAGGGTCTGTCCCTCGTAATGAGGAAGACATACTGTAAGATCCACATCAGTTCACAGTTCTGCGTTCATTACTAGAACTCCAAAACAAAGCGAATTCCTATTTAGACAGTATGGTGAACGAGTACAGCAGTAAGACTCAGCAGGTCATGACCAGGCTTTTTGCAAGGAGGCACCCTATAACTTTCCTCCCCACATTTTTCTTTTCCTCAAGTTTCACCTTTTGTTAAATCCCATGGCACCGCTTCCAATTTTTTTTTTCCAAACATTTGTGGGTTTTATGATACCCGTGGGGCTGCCGCAGTTGGCAGCGTGGGACGCACTAAAATTTCATTTTATGCACAGCGTCTTTTCACACTATGTAATCAGTGCCATGTGATCTGGCAAAACCCACAACCTTCCACCCACTGCTGGCGAGAACATTTCTCCAGGGCAAAACATTAGCAGCCAGTAATAGAACCAGAACAAGAAATATTTTCTTCACAATACAGTACATCAGGGTTTTCCCCACATTTAATATTAGTAATAACAAGCGAGAAAAATTATGTAGTTCAGTGGGATCCTGTTTGTTTGCTCAAAGAAATGTAATTTTCTCTTCTGTTGAGTTTTCGAATCTGACCGGTCAGAAGAACACTCACATTTCGTGTTCGTGTCGCTACATTAAAAAAAAAAAATAATAATAATAATAAATAAATAAATAAATAAATATAAGTATATACAGGGGTTGGACAATGAAACTGAAACGCCTGGTTTTAGACCACAATAATTCATAGGTATGGTGTAGGGCCTCCTTTTGCAGCCAATACGCAATTTATTCCCATTTGTACGATTATTGTAGGACCTCCGATCAATATTCACACACTGCAGGCTATTTAGAAACACCAATTAACCTAATCTGCATGTTTTTGGTCTGCGGGAGGAAACCCACTTAGCACAGGGAGAACATGCAAACTCTATGATCACAGACTCGACATGGGAATCGAACCCAGGTGGAGGTGCAAAGTGTGCTAACCAGTAAACCACCCTAACATAAGTGATACTGGGATACAACTAGAAATTAATAAAAAAATAACTATTTAATCTTCTTACGTAAACCTACGTAAACCTTGTAATAGTTGGCATTTTTGGGGTAACTGTAACTGTAATCTGTGTGAGACCACATCATACACTCATGTTGATTATTTTTTTGGCAGCATCCCACTGTTTTAGAGTTCAATTCCTTACATTTATTATAGAATACTTACCGAGACTACAGACAAAAAGGAGCTAAAGGCTCAATACTAAGCATTTGTTCTCATACAGTATGTGACCTATCACATCAAATCAGGTATTAATATTTTATTTATGCGATATGAGTTAGGTTGTTAGTTTTTCGGGTGCTCCCAAAGAGGGGTCGTCACAGCGGACTAATCAATCCGCACCACAGGTTTTACACCAGATGTCCTTCCTGAATCGACATTCACATTTTATTGGGACGGGCACTGCATCCAGTGGCTGGGGGTTTGGGTGGGAATTGAATCCGGCTCTTTGGCATGGCTGGTGAGAAAACTACCCCAGAGCCACCAATGTCCGATGTGATTTGGAAATTTTCATGTTCATGATTCATGAATTTAGTGGAAAAATGGAAAAATCCATTAAAAATCTATTTTTATAAATAGAACATTCATCCTTATGTTTGATGCTCCAGTGGTTTCCCTGCTACCCCTAAAATATAACTGCAGAAAAGAAGAATGATCACATGCATGTTTTTTTTTTTTTTGCATCACAATTGAATTAAAGGAGTAAAACCTTCTCAATTCTCTTGAATGATTAATGTATGTATCGAAAGATTTTGGCAGAAATCGAAATTGTGCCCTTGATTGGTCATAGTGCAAAACTATCCTTGACAAAGTAAATATAACTTCCTAGCTACAATGCTTGGAAGTGTGCCATTCTCCTTCTCCCTGTATCTATTGTCCTTCAGTCCTTTCATGTTTCTCTCTCTGTTTGCACTCTTTTCTCTCTCTGTAGTCATGTTTCCATCCACCTGTTTTTATGCAAATCACAAATTTGCACATAAGAAAACCTGAACACCAGACATTCAGCAAACACAACGAAAAAGGTTGAAAACTAGTGTGTGGATAAATAGAAGATGTGATACATGAGTCTTAAAAAGAAACACAGAAGGTTTTGTAATGTGTTCCAAGTCTCATAATGAACGAGTGTTTTGATGACCTCAGTGTGAAGTTGATGAACGCGTACAGGATTTACAATTGAAGTCGTTTCAGAAAGATTTTGCCAAACATTTGAATGTAGGCATGCCTAAGCTTCTGTTCCTTGATTTCCTAGCCTACTTAACCTAATTACATGGATTAGAAGTCTTAAGAAAAAGAGGCTGCTTTAATTTAATTGATGTAGCCCAATTTACACAGCTTTAACTGATATTTTTTCTCGTCTCTCTCTCTCTTCTCTTATTTCCTCTTCATTCCCACTGATTCTCTCTTCCTGCTTCTCTTAGGATGTCTCAGCAGAGCTCCCTCCAGGCAAGACGATCAGGAGAAAGCCCGGACTCAAGGGATTGTGTCTAGAGTGTAATCCGAGCGGATGGTGAGGAACGAGATATCCATTTTGCCGGGGTTGCTTTCATTTCGGTCATGATGAATGGGGCTGTGTGCCACAGGAGACCCGGAGGAGCACACCAGCCCCGGCAAGCGTTACGCTTTATTAATCACTGTATAAGGTCGGCCAGGGCTTGAGGATTAGAAGAAGGACTAATGGAGAAAGAAGCCTGATTAATCTAGGCAATGTTTAGTCTATATGCAGTGCTTATGGTGTAGTTTCAAAATCTCATTATTGACCAAATTTGACCTGGAGAATGGATAAAACAATCTTAAACCTATCTAACATGCACATAGTTGAGGTAGGTACTATATGTGTACTATATGTCCCTGGTGTTGAATTAAAATTTATACACTTTAATAATTATTGAACAGTCACATGGGTCTCTATTGTATGTATACAGCAGTACCTTAGCATACAAATTTAATCCGTTCCAGAGGCGAGTACTTAATGCCAAATTTCCTATTGCGAAATGCATTGACCCATAGGAAATAATGTAAATGCAGATAATCCGTTCCAGAAGCCCAAAAATATTACCAATATTAGCAATTTCCAACACTTTAAAAAATATTTTGGCATATAAAAACAATCAAAACATTTAGAAAAGTAAAATATGAAATAAATAGACATTAAACCTTACATAACCTTCATTTATGATTCTACTTGGCACCGTCTACATTAAAAATGAAACTGAAAGCGGCTCCGTTTTCTTCTTGCTACCGTCCTTGATAACATTCTTAGAATCCATGGTACTATGTCTTCGCTACATCTTGCACAAAATGCAAAAAAAGCACAAGAAATATGAAAATTTGCGTCGCTTGGCTTTCCACTGACGCAAACATGTTTTGAATGGTACCTGGACTTATGAGAGACTTGGCTGTCATTCGGCTCGGTTCGGCTCGGTTCGTTCCCTTGTATGCTGAAAAATGCTTCTAATGCCGAGGCAAATTTCTTGCGCAATTTCAGTTCTTAATGCAAACAGTTTTAAGGGTGGGGCGTTCTTAATCCGAGATACCACTGTACATAAAAAAATAATAATTTTCATGTCTTTTCTTTAAAAACACTTCCTCTGGTTCAGCTCCACCCAGGAGTCACCTTTTTTTGTTTACAACAAAATTGTGTTGCATCTACAGCTATTCGAAAAGAACAAGATGCGTTCTGTTGTTGGCTTTAAACAAGAACATTTAAAAATTCTGAACGATACTTCAGTCCTGAAGCTCAACAGTTGATCAGTTTGGGTTGTCTGTGACTTAATTTCTTCCTGAAGCTTTTCAAACTTTACATGTTAGCTTATTTGTTGGGTTTATGCACACCATGAGGATAATCGTAATAACCACAACTAAATAGTCATTGGGTTAACTAAAACACATTTCCTATTATATACTTTCAAATTTAAATAATGACGCGACAGAAAGGATTGATTTACTGTATAGCTGTATGGTCTGATATCACCCAAATAAACGAGTCATTTCTTCCTCATGTCATGACGATCTCAGGGTTTTTTCCTTGCCATTGTAGCCTCCAGGCTTTTGCTCATGAAGGTAAAAATTTATAAATGTTTAAATTTATATGCAGAATTCTTATTTCTGTATAGCTGCCGAATAACAATGTCTAATATGAAACATAACTGATTTAAACCTTGTTAACAGTAGCTTGTATTGCTTTCTGAAGGAGGATAAATCTTATCTTCTGTAGTCCTCAGCTAGTAATTAGGAGAAATAGTGCAAAGTTAATAGAGAATTAATCTGAAAACCTTTAAGACAATTGCATGGGCAACAGATGCATTGCGTATGATTACAAGAGTGTTATTTTGGCTAACTGCTTATGGCTAACATTGCCTTCTTTGACTCTTAGATTACTAGTCATTGTGAACTAATACTCTTACATATAGTATACAAAAAAAGTAAAACATTTTTCCTTTTATTTGGTTCATCAGATATGCAGGATGGAAATTAATAATGTCCCGACATATTAGAAAGTTAAAAACTGTTTTTTCCCCACCTCTTTCCAGTCCTTGCATTCTGATTGGCTAGAAAAATACAATCTTCAAAGTGACATTCTGGGGAGATCCTCCTCAAACTGTTTGAACAAAGTTGGACACACACAACTGTAAAGATTGTCTTTGAATGCTGTAGCTTTTCCATGTCCCTTGACTGGAACTAAGAGATCCAATCCGCTTCCAATTACAATTCTCTCCTCCAATGTATTTTCTTTTTTTTTTCATTTAATTATATGTATTAGGAAAAGTAATGTAAATCACGTAGCAAAACAATCTTGATTCTGATTCTTCAAAAAAGACTAAAAAGTGAAAATATCCCCTAATACTACAGTATGTTCACATTACAAGCCACATTGCTTAATTCTGCTAAAACCTTTTATGGTCGGATCAGATTTGCATGCCATGCCAGTTCACATTCATAATTTCAAGTGACATTTATATGACTTTCATGTGGACGTGTCTGTCCTCTGAAATGACACACATTTTTACATTCATTTGCAAATCTTTGCTCGAGCCATCTGGGTTAAAACACATCATATTTGTACGACTGCTCATCCATTTCAAACAATGCATTCATTGTAGCAAAAGTATGCTTGGGATTTTGTTCTGGAGGATGACAAGAAGTTAGTCAGCCATATCTGTTAAGGTCCATAAGGAGGAAGAAAGCCAGATGGCTCACTTTAGCTGTTTTAGCAGCTCATGTTAGGACTGCTACGAAATGCCTGGGCTGAACAGAGGTGGAAGGTAACGGAGTATATCTATTTCAATACTGTATTTAAATACATATTTCACATAGCTATACTTCACTTAAGTAGTTTTACTGGTAGATACTTTTTACTTTTACTCCAATACATCCTACAACAAATATCTGAACTCTTACTTAACTACATTTCTGTGCATAGTTGTGTAGTTACTTAGTTACTTTTTCAAAAATATAATCCCTTATTCAGACAATTTATGTAATCTGTGAACCAAACAACAGTCATTCCCAATCCTTTAAGGTATGTGTGTGTGTGTGTGTGTGTGTGTGTGTGTGTGTGTGTGTGTGTGTGTGTGAGAGAGAGAGAGTGGAAGTCGTCCTACAAGCCCCGCCCCCAATAACCCACCCCCCTGTTATTCCTGCTGTTATACCCCTATCTTACCTATGCGGTTTGTGTCGGGCTCCGTCGTGGGCTTGGTGGATCCAAATGCAGATCGTGCAGAGGGAAGAACTCGGGTTGAGTAGTGTTGTCACTGAATGTAACTGGAGTGAGTTGTAACCTGAGAGGTCCGCTGGTGCGTGTTCAAGAAGCTCGAGCCACTTGGCGGAAGTAGCGTGAGCTCGGTAGGGCGTGAGGACTGACTCGTGGTTGTAGAAGAAGTGAGGGTCGAAGCCGGAGAGCTGGGGGAAAAATCCGTGATCCAAATCTGTAGCTGAGGAAACAGGTAAGCGGTCAATGACAAGAAATCCGAAAAAAGTTTAATCCAAAACGTGAGGCAGAGACGTAGTCAATAAACGAAGCGTGGTCAGTAACTTGGCAGACTGTGACGAGACAAGACACGGGAATATTGGTCTGGTAAGGCACTCAATAATCTGGCGACGTGGTGGTGTCCATGCGTGGTTTAAATAGGAAGTGGGAGTGACTGATGATGGTGCACAGGTGGAGAGCAGAGAGTGAGCCAGTGAGATCAAAGGAATAGAGTTTAATCTGGAGCGGAAGTGATCAGGTGAATCTGGCATGGCGTGACATGACAGGTCCCCCCCCCCTACGAACGCACTCCAGGCGTTCTAGCAGATGCTTCGGGGTGAAGTCTATGAAAGTCACTGATCAGCGTCTTGTCAAGGATAAATCTGCCAGGTACCCAGCTCCTTTCTTCAGGATCATAGCCCTCCCAGTCTACCAAGTACTGAAGGACACATTCCTGTCGCCAAGCCTTGAGGAGTCTGCGGACGGTGAAATTTTCACCTCCATCTATGAGACGGGGGGGGGCGGGGGGCAATTGAGGAGGTGCAGATAGTGGGCAGGGAACCAGGCGGCGAATCTTAGAGACATGGAAGGTGGGATTTATTCGGCGCATGGAAAGAGGTAGCGAAAGGCGGACCGAGAATGGGTTAATGATGCGGTTGATAGTGAAAGGGCCGATGAATCTGGGAGAGAGCTTCTTGGATAATGTTTGAGTAATCTCCTTGCTCAAACGTGTCCAGGTTGTCCCCATCATCCCAGAACAGTTCCCCTTCAGCCTGGCCCTGTGAGCAGAGCGCCACCGTCAGGAGGAAGGGATTCCTGCGTGAGGCTGAGGTCATCAATGCAGGCACCTGTTGTGGAATAACCCTCCTCTATGCCCTCCTCTAACATGGACTTTCATGGTATCTAGTGGAGCTGGCAGGAGAAGGTACTGACCCGTGCTGTTGTAAGGTTGTCCATTGTGGAAACTGTACCACATTGCAGGGAGGAGATAAGCTGAAAAATCCACAACTCCCTCTTCTAGGACTGGACTGATAAACAGGGAACTCCCCCACAGGAACTGCCGCTCTATTGTGGCACAGTTCGGATCAGATGGGAACTCCATAAACAGGTATCTTGCTACAGTGCTGGCTGTTGTGTGTGCATGGTGGAAAAGTGTGTACAGGAAGGGCAGAAGGGAGTATCTCAGCATCGTAACGTTCCTCATGGCTGCCTGGGCCTGCTGTCCAAATACATAAGGCTCCTGCGGCGCATTAGGTCTGTCATTGTGGTTCCTCATGAATGGATAGAAGGCACCCAGCTGAGTCCAGCGGACACACAGTTCCTCGTTAGTGTCGCCTCCAAACCCACACACATCCGCCCCAACCAGAGGAACTCTATACAGCCCGAACAGCAGCACAGCAGGGACAGAGTATCGCAGTTGCTCCCAGTCACTATGAACATCTCCTGTCCAGTGTCCTGAGAAACGGCCTAGTCCTGGGAATGGCCGAGAATGTCTCATTTTCAGCAACGTACTGTAGGTAGCGATAGCCTCAGTCAGTCCATACAGGTTGTGCAGGTTGTAATGAGAAGACAGTGCTTGCTGACTGGTCATACACACAGTGCCTGAGTTCAACTGTCCTCCTATAACATCTGGAGTATAAGGTTCAGTCTCTAGATCAGAGTCTGGGCATCCATGCACTGAGCCCAGTATAAAAACAGCAGGTTCATTCATATCTATCCAGATGCCATCGAGTGACACGTTGGCATGGAAGTCTCTGATGCACTCTTCCCACCAGCTCACTGTCTCTGGATAGTGAAGTCTGGGAATGCTGTTGGACCAGGCCATACCTTCCCAACCAGCGTTTGTCCAGTTAGGTTTTTGATGAAAGCTCCCCACTGCCCTCCGACATTGAATGGTTTATATGAACCAGGAGGACTCGTAGTACTGATGCCTGGATTCTGAGAAGTCCACTGGTGCGTGCTGAAGAAGCTTGAGCCACTTGGCGGAAGTAGCGTGAGCTTGGTAGGGCGTGAGGACTGTCTTGTGGTTGTAGAACAAGCGAGGGTCGAAGCCGGAGAGCTGGTGGAAAAATCCGTGATCCAAATCCGTAGTCGAGGAAACAGGTAAGCGGTCAATGATGAGAAATCCGAAAAAGGGTAAATCCAAAACGTGAGTCAGAGACGTAGTCAATAAACGGAGCGTGGTCGGTAACTTGGCAGACTGTGACGAGACAAGACACGGGAATATTGGTCTGGTAAGGCACTCAATAATCTGGCGATGTGGTGGTTTAAATAGGAAGTGGGAGTGACTGATGATGGTGCACAGGTGTGTGGAGAGCAGAGAGTGAGCCAGTGAGATCAAAGGAGTGGAATCTGGAGCGGAAGTGATCAGGTGAATCTGACGGGACGTGACAGTTTGACTATGCGAGGACCGACGCACGGAAAGATGGAAACCTAATCATAGGGCCAAAACTCACGGTGAATCATGATGAACCGTACTTACAGTCACCGCGCGAATCCGTGTAGGTGAGATAGCGGTATTAGTAGATTATGGGCCAAACTTCACTGAGTGATGATGGGAGAATAATTATAAACGTCTTGACTAAAACAATATGCATGAGGAAGCACAAAGGAGTTCTCATTTTCTGCAATGGAAAAGGACTCAAACTAGTTACTTTTATCAGAACATAACGCTGTAATGTAACTGATTACTTTTTGAAGACAGTAATTTTGTGATGTAATTAGTTACTTTAAAAAGTAACGTCCCCCAACACTGTAATTGTGTGTCTTGCCTTTCCTTTGAGGCACACCTAGCATGTAACATTTGTTTGCAATCAGAAGCAGAGCAGAGACGAAAACAGAACGTTCACAATTGGGAAGGAGAGAGAAAGAGAGAGAGATTTTTCTATGAAAAAGGCTATCGTGAGCTACTATAATACAAACCCCTGATACTTAAGTGAATTTGAAGGTGCATACTTTTGTACTTTTACTCAAGTACGCATGTAAATGGAGGGCTTCTACTTTTACATGAGTAATATTTGCCCTTGAGAATCTCTACTTCTGCACTAAAGTACAGGATGTGTGTACATTGATCACCTCTGGTGCAATAGGCAAAAAGTCGCATGAATTCTGATCTGACAGTTCTCATACAGGTTACATGACAACATATCAATATACAGTACAGTTCAATTTTTCAAATCGATTTTATTTGTATAGCGCTTTTATCAATGGTCAATCTACACTGCACGGTCAGAAAATGTCAGCTCTGTGCCTCTGAATTTTAGTCACTTCAGGCTGATAATGTAGCTTAAGCTTTGCAAATCCATTTGACATTTGTTTTTTTTAATGTATTTTGGTCCATTGCTGTCTGAAATGCCATCACAACGCAACTGAGACAGCATGGATGTAGTCAGCAGTCAACTGATTAAGAGTAACATTAGGAGCCTTGTGTTAAAGTGTTTTTACAGACAGACTCTCATGAGTAATTTGACCGTAATTTACCATAATTTCTGTAACCTCTATGGAAGATTTTCACAAGATAAATCACAGAGATGGGACCGAGGAGGCCAATAGTGATTACCATAGTATTTATTCCCATTTAACAACTACACCCTGTAAACCCTAATGCTCAAAGTAATTAAACATATTGAGTAATGTTAACTTAAATAATTACAATTAGTTAAAATGAATAGACTTTGATGAGTGCTTAGAACGTTTTGGTATTTATGAGTTTGTAGAATTGCACACTTTTTGAGTTAGCTGAACAAATTTGATATTTTAAGTAACTGTAAGTACTTAAGTAACAGTAACTGTCACCTTAAAGTTCCACCAATTTAAAATCTTTCAGACTAGCGAATTCGTGTCTGACGTCATCAGGGCAACAGGGCACTGGTGGCTCAGTGGTAGGTGTTTCGCATGCCATGCTTTAACATTTGAGTTTTGCCAACTTATTCGGGTTTACGGTGTGACCTCCAGTCAACACTCACACGTGCATTCACACACTATGGGCAATTTGGGAATGCCCATCAGCCTAATCTGCATGTCTTTGGACTCTTGGTGGAAGTATGGAGAGTACATTCAAACTCCATGCACACAGACCCCATGGTGGGAATTGAACCCGGATCCTTGGGATGCACGGTGACAGTGCTAACCACTAAGCCAGTGTATAAAAGGTATATATGACAATTAAAGCAAAAATAGATATTATTAATTAATTATTAATCCTGAATCCCACATACACATATTTAATATGCGTTGTTGTAGAGCTTACAGCTAAACAGGTTGTGCTTGCTCATTAACAGATTATTTGCCCATAGTATTCAGTGTACCGTATGCTAGGAACTCAGTAACCTAACAAAACTACTAGGAGCACCGCTTTCCTAGAGGAAAAGAACAAGAAGAAACATGAAATGTTTTTTCATACAAGATATGACAAAAATATTTGCTGACCAGTGTTGGGGGACGTTACTTTTTAAAGTAACTAATTACATTACAAAATTACTGTCATTAAAAAGTAATCAGTTATATCACAGCATTACTTTCTGATAAAAAGTAACTAAAAGTTTGAGTACTTTTCCACTGCAGAAAATAAAAAACTCCTTTGTGATTCCTCATGCATGTTGTTTTAGTCCAGACCTTTATAATTGTTCTACCATCATCACTCAGCGAAGTTTGTTTACTACTAATACTACTATCTCACCTACGGGGTTTCACGCGGCGGCCATCGTGATTCATTGTGAGTTTTGGCTCCGAGCGTCGGTCCTCGCAGACCTTGCAGAACTGTCAGGCGGTCACTCACGGCGGCTCACGGTGCTTAACACTGCTTCTCACGGCGAGTCCTATAGGTGAGATAGGAGTATAACAGCAGGAAAAACAGTGTGGGCGGGTTATCGGGGGTGGGGCTTGTAGGACGACTTTCACACACACACACACACACACACACACACACACACACACACACACACAGACTAATAGAATGACTGCTGTCTGGCTCACGGATTACATCATTTGTCTGAATAACGGGTTACATTTTTGAAAATATAGCTAAATAACCGAGTACTTAAATGGAGGACCTAACGCGTTAGATTACTCGTTACATCAAAGAAGAAATTCAAGTACTCTAACGCTTTGTAACGCATCTTGTCCTTCCATGGTCTTTTTTTCACAGGTCATTTTGAAGCAAGATTTTATCAGACATAAGAACATGTAGTCTGTAGACATTACAGCTCATGGACAGGAATAAAATCCGCAGAGGTACACAACGAATGGTTACGCGATCCTACCTCCTATTGTGAAACTAATCCTGTCCAAATAGGGCTTTCTTTACAGCAAGGCACAAGAAATATAGGACACAGGCTGAAAAGAGAATAGTGCATAGTTCTTAATATAATTTCTTTCTTCTCTTTTCTTCTGACTGCAGCCTGAAGAACTTATAGTTACATTTACAGCATTTGGCCGACACCCTCATCCAGAGCAACATTTTGTTTCATTATACATCTGAGCAGTTGAGGGCTAAGGGCCTCGCTCAACAGTGGTGGCTTGTTGGTATTGAAGGGGTTTGAAACTAGGTCCTTCAGGTCAGCAGTCCAATGCCTTAATCATTGAGCTACAGGGACATGGCAGGGCTACACCTTTTTTTCTCCTTTGCAGCACGGTGGCTCAGTTGTTAGCACTGTCGCCTTGCACGAATCCCGCCTCTGTTTGCATGAAGTTTGCATGTTCTCAGCGTGCTTTTTGGGTACTCCAGTTTCCTCCCTCAGTCCAAGGACATGCAGATTAATCTAATTGCCGTTCTCAAATTGCCTGTAGTGTGGGAATACAGTATGTGTGTACTGTGTGTGTGTGTGTGTGTGTGTGTGTGTGTGTGTGTGTGTGCCCTGCGATGGATTGGCACCCTGTCCAGGATGTAACCCACCTCATGCCCTAAGTCTCCTGGGATAGGCTCCAGGCCCTCTCCGACCCTGAATACATGGGTACAAGTGGTGATGACAAGTGAGAACTATCTCCTTATTTGAGAAAAAAAGTTAAACGTGAAGTGCAGCTTGAGGTTACTCACAGCATGAAATCAGAAACTAAAACCTTGAGAATGTCATGAAAGGAAAAAGTTGCATCAGATCCAGGGTCACTACAGCTGAGACTAAAATATGAGCTGAATATGTGTGCAGATGATCAATAAATCCAAACTGAAGTCAAAAGAGAAGACATTATACAGATACAGAATAATGGTATTAATAAAATGTGTAATGTGTAACCAGCCCATGTGCAAAAATATCAAGTAAAATACACTGATTTAAGTTTGTCACTAAAAAAAAGCATTAAAACAAGCATTAAAACAACATATTTAAACAAGAGGATTAAGCCTCTTTGTGGCCAATTTGACTAATCTCAAGCTTAAACGATTCATTGCTTGGGTAGATGATTAGCTTTTTCTTTTTTCAATCATTTTTATCTGACAAAGAGAGAAGAACCTGATGAAAGGATAAACGCACAGGTGAAGAGAGAAGGACAAAAATAAAAGCGAAAGGAGAAAAGAAAGAAAAAGAGAGGGAGTTAGATGGAAGATATGGGAGAGGGGGGAAATTAGGGGACAGATGAGTCATCTGGGAATAAGCTATGAGACATGGAGAAGATAGAGGGAGGAGTGATGGATGATGAGTGGAGGAGAGAGGTGGACAGAGTAATGCAGTAAGGAGGATGAAAGAAAATAAGAGGGATGGATGGAGAGTGAAGAATGAAGGGAGGAGGTGTTGTTGAACGTCAGTGTGGCTGAGCAGACTCGGCGTGGAATTTCATTGTGTGTGTGTGTGTGTGTGTGTGTGTGTGTGTGTGTGTGTGTGTATACATCCAGCAGGTCCTGTTTATTGTCAAATGCGCGCACACACACACACACACACACACACACACACACACACACACACACACACACACACACACAACTATGTGCTCTCTGGCAAAAGGGAATTTAATATCAATGGGACTCACCTTGAAAAATAAACAGTAGATAACTCTCTCTCTCTTTCACACACACACACACACACACATTCGGCTTTATAAAACACTCTAAGATGTATCTACACCTAGGCAGACAATCTTATCCAGAGCGACTTACATTTTTATCTCATTATACATCTGAGCAGTTGAGGGCCTCGCTCAAGGGCTGAACCGGGACAACACGGTGGTAAGTGGGACTTGAACCTGGGACCTTCCAAACCATAGGCCAATGCCTTAACCACTGAGCTACTGTACCCCTGACCCCTGACATGTAATGTTTACCTTTAACAATTTTGGGACTGGATGTTACTGTAGGTTCGGTATGTAAAATACCCTCAGATCAGATGTTTATCATCACATATCAGCGAACCAACATAAAACAGCATTAAATATCAACATAATCCACGCAGCCAAAACACAGCATTGATGGAGATTTATAATGTTTTCTTCATGTCATACATACAGTATACGATGGTGAAAAGGAAGTTGTGTTGTGCAGTTGTGGTTGGAAATGTGTCTCTCGACGGAGGAAAGTGTATTCATAGTTGGTTATTACTCCCCATCATATCATTTCAGTACTGTACATTTTGGCGAGTACTGTAATAGAGAAAATGTGTGTGTTTCCAAAGAAGCTACTTCTTAAGTATATGCAGCATGGGAGTGTCCAGTCTTGCTTCCCTTAAAATTTCAAGTTGCTTTGGAGAGATGATTTTATACGTATTTATCAGCGTTATACTGCCTCGCTTCAAACAACCATCATTTAAAATGCCTGTTCACCAAAAACCCATGTCAAATTCATGCTGCAATATCTTTTTAATTTAGCATTTTAGAATATTACACTTTTTCAGGTTTATCTCTTTTCATGTGAAATCTAAATTCGGCAAGTTTAGTCTGAAATTTAGTCTGAGTTACGGTCATTGAAACATTTTAATTCAAAAAAGTTACAGACACTACACTGTGTAGCATCAATACCATGTTTTGCCGATTACATTACCAGATTCTGACTCACTCATCGTCATTTATACCGCTTAAACCTGTATTCCAGGTTCGGAGG
Organism: Clarias batrachus; assembly: GCA_003987875.1. NCBI lineage: Eukaryota > Metazoa > Chordata > Actinopteri > Siluriformes > Clariidae > Clarias > Clarias batrachus. Next base: position 58,347 of record QMIH01001702.1, on the reverse strand, counting down.
GGGGGGGGATGGGTTTGGAGCCTATCCCAGGAGACTTAGGTCACAAGACGGGGTACACCCTGGACAGGGTGCCAATCCACTGCAGGGCCACACACTCATACACTATGGACAAGTTAGAAACATCATTTAGCCTTCTGTATGTCTTTGGAATGTGGGAAGAAACCAGAGGAAACCCAACAAGCACGGGGAGAACATGCAAACTCCATGCACACAGAGACAGGAATCGAACCCGGACCCTGGAGGTACAAGGCGACAGTGCTAACCACTACACCACCGTGTCGCCTTATTATGACGCCTTATTAAGATTTGGCATAAAACACAAGGATTCATTAACATCAATCAAGATTTTCAGTAAAATACTCCAAAGCCACTATTTACCATCAAACAACAACATTCACCTTCACCAAAAAACTTTTTGACAATTAAACATATTAGTAAGCCGTCATTATCAGATCTCCTGTAAGTTCTAAGATGTTACCTACATGGATCAGACTTGTTTGTCCAGTAACACCAACACCGAATTCATAATTGAACATCAACATTCACTATCAAATGCCGATATTTTTCATTAAATATCTGAGAAAAAATCACCATCAAACACCAAAAAATCATCCTTGAACACGAGCATTTATTATATACAATAACACCATCAGCAAACACTAACATTCACCTACATAACCCCGAAACAGGGAGTCTACTGTACAACTTAGCGTAAACAAGGCGTAAGATACTCAACTTTAAGAAGTTAGACAGTGTGTTCTTCTATACAGAAAGACAGACAGATGTTACTTGGGCTTCAACCTGAAATAATAATAATTTCACTGATTTTAAGACTCATCAAATTATTTTTAGCTTTAACCTTTTAACTATTTCCACAAACTACGACAGGTGCTGTACTTCAGTTTTCCACATATTTCAGCGTCCACCACTAAATATCAAGATTCACCATTAAACAGCATCAAACACCAATTTATTTATACCACACACACGCACACACATACACACACACACACACACAGGTAATACACACCAGTCCAGTGTTTTTGGGATCGATGGAGACGTTAGACTGATGAACTCGGGTGATAATAAAAATCCAGTCTTTATTCACCGTCACCAGCCAATGCATGGTGGGAATTAAATAAGGTCCTGCTCAGGGGACTGATAAATCAGCATCCTCTCAAAGCACACGTGACCCTGTGCTGGTTAAAGCCGCTGCAGTTACAGACGATGTGAATGCACTGTAATGTCGTTTAAATGGCCATTTTAAGGGAAGCACTAGAATGTAAACAAGTGGCTTGTGTCTCCATGGAGAACGCCCAGTGTGTGTGTGTGGGTGTGGGTGCATTCTGTGTGGGGCCACTAGGACATTTCATATTCTAGTATCATAATTGTTTAACCTTTAGAACCCATCTGCAATATTATCATGATTTCTAAATTTCTTGCATGTCTATGATTGGACGCAGAGGTTTATGTACTCTCACTCACTCATCGTCTATACCGCTTTATTCTGTATACAGGGTTGCAGGGGGACCTGGGGCCTATCCCAGGAGACTTAGGGTACATGACGGGGTACACCCAATCCACTGCAGGATAAACATGCATACACACACTCACACTCTTATTCACACACCATGTACAATTTGGCAATTACGCAATAAAGGCAATTATCCTAATCTGCATGTCTTTGGAATGTGGGAGGAAACCCACCAATCACAGGGAGAACATGCAAACTCCATGCAGGTAGGAATCGAACCCGGACCATGAAGGTGCAAGGGGACAGCGCTAACCACTAAGCCACTGTGCCACTGTGCCACTGTGCCACCATTTGTGTAATCTCTCTCTGAGCCTATTAATGCTCTTGTTTGCCTGATAAAAAAAAAAAAAAATCCTTTTTCTTGTTACCACAATATAACCACACTGCAACTACTGGAAGAAAAATATTATCTAGAAAAATTTATAAAATGTAACGTTGGTTGAAAGTAGGCCGATATGGTCCAGTACCACATACTGTACCACTAAAAGATACAGTGGCGGAAACCCACATTCAAACCCAGTCACAATAGCACTTTCAGCAAAAAAAATCTTAAATGTCATCTTAAAACACACTTTGTCTCCTTGGTAATTGCCTCTAAACAGCAATTTATTCCTAATTGCCTCTGAACTGCCCATGTTGTGTTTCGATCTTCAAGCTTCCGCCAACACACTGACAGGTCCATGACTCACCTCACTGGCTTCTAATACAAGACTGAAACCCAAATGCCTCTCTAAACCCTGACCAAGGGCACTATGTGGCGTGTGGAACAAAGGATTCCACACCGTACACACATTGCAGTTGTACTTTGTACATCCATCCCTAGTTTTCCGTTTTACACTATTTGGGATTCAACACTGCAGCAGTTAGTTAGCGGAGGCTATTCTAAAGAGGAGTAAGTGTGGAGACATAAAGAGTTAGTGACGGGAAGTTTGAATCATTTTAGTGACTCGGTTCTCTGTATCTCGTTCATCAAAAAGAAATAAAATGAAATGTTCATTTTCATTTTCAATAATCATTTTCAGACCCCCAAACCATCGCCATACACACATTTTGGCTATAGTTCCAGTAATGAAAATATTACACTATGTAACACAATTTTTGTTCCTGGCTTCTAAGTGTTATATTTCAATTGCTTATGTCTAAAGTATGTGAAAAAATGACTTCATTAAGCACAAACTTTGCTTTCATGACAACAGCACGAAGAAAACTTGTTTTTTTTTTTGTGAAAATAAACAATTTTTTTTTTTCATTTTCGTCATTATGATCAGGTAAAAACAAAAATTGCACAAGGAATAGACAAACACAGTCGGAAACCACTCAACAAGGTTCAGAAATGCATAGATTTTCTAGATTTACGATTGTACTGTGAATCAATTTCTCGAAGTAGCCCCCAATTGTAGTCCCCCATCATGTTTTCATTATACTGTCCTTGGTAACGACCTTCAAAGTCCAAATTTCATCTTGATGAAAGCGCTCGCCTTGCTTCTCAGAGTAAGCGCCCATGTTCTCCTTGAATTTGTCGAGATGCGAATCAAGGATATGGACTTTCAGAGACATTCTGCATCCCATTTTGGCGTAATTCTTTATGAGAGTCTGCACCAACTCCACATAGTTTTCAGCTTTGTGATTACCTAGGGAGCCATGAACAACTGCAACGAAACTGCTCCAAGCCGCTCTCTCCGTCCTGTTCAACAGCTTTGCGAAATCCTCACATTCTATGATCTTCTTGATCTATGGTCCGACAAAGATACCAGCCCTGACCTTAGCCTCGGACGGCTTTGGAAAAAGATCTTGGAGGTATTTAAATGCTGCTGACTCCTTGTCAAGAGCAGTGACAAATTGCTTAATGAAGCCTAACTTGATGTGCAGCGGTGGCATAAGCACTTTATGAGATTCTATCAGCAGCTCCCACTTCACATTGCTCTTCCCAACTCGGTCCGTTGTGGCCAGTCCTTTTTCAAAAGTTCTGGAAGTTTCTTGCACTTTCTAGAGTGTTCAGGAGAATTGTAGAAACATCTGGACAACTCTAGCAGTTCAGGAACATTCTAGGAGGAAGCTCGGCATTGAAAGCGAATCGAAAATTTTCTCGAAAACACGCGATTTTCAAAATTTCACTGTCCCAGTCACAGAAGCAAAGTTTTTCTTGAATAACAGCGATTTCCTTTCTGTTCAAGACCTAACGGGTTAGGAAAACACACTTTCAACCCAGGAACAGAACAAAAGTGAAAATTTGTTACATAGTTTTATAATGCAGTTAAGGACATATTATTATAAACAGAATGAGCAGCTCACCTCTCAGATCTTCTAGTCTGAGTCATTTGTTCTTTTGAATCTATGGGAGTCACGTGACAATAGAACGAACGATTCAGACCAAAAGACTGAAAGGTAACGACTCATTTCTGTTTCATGTACATAACCTACGGAGGTATTGCGATGATTTGCGCATGCACGCCCAGTAGAAAAACAAACGAATCACTGTTCGAGCCTACTCGTTCTTCTGAGTCACGTTAAAGACTCGTTCAAAAAACACGAATAGTTCGTGAATGACCCATCACTAATAAAGGGGAACTTAGGAAATTTACAGGACTGTCCACCACCTCTATGGTTTATTCTTACATAGTAACGATAAGAATTGAATCCTAATCTTATCCTTTAATACAGCACAAAGTTACATTGAGACACTAATAATTTGTCAAAAAAATGGATACCTGTCAGCCAAAGAAATTTGTGAGATAGAAGCAGTTCGTAATCAGCTGCAAGAGTTATATTTAGCAAGTGAAAATAATGCTAAATATGGGCCAATTTATAATTTTTTTTCTAATTTACAGATTATTATATATAAACTTCATTGTAGTAACACATGCTCAATATCAAAGGGAGAGTATCAGGTGTAATATTTTTTTAAATAGCCAATTATACTAAGATTTTAAGGTTTATTTTAATCACTAAACTTTATTAGCCCGGCTTAGTGGTAGGCTCTGTAGCTTTGGGGTTCGATTCCCCCCTGTGTGCATATAGTTTGCTTGGTGGGTGCTTGGTGGGTTTCCTCCGGGTGCTCAGGTTTCCTCCCAGAGTCCAAAGACAGGCAGATTAGGATAAGTGGTGTTAAATGTGTGTGTCCTGCAATGGATTGGCACCCTGTCCGGGGTGTACCCTGTCTCATGCTCTAAGTCTCCTGGGATAGGCTTCAGGTCCCTCGCAACCCTCTACACAGGAAAAGCGATAGATATAGACGATGAGTGAGTTTAATTACTAAGACATAATAATTCAATTCAATTTTATTTCTATAGCACTTTTAACAATGGTGCTTGTCCCAAAGCAGCTTCACAAAAATGAAAAGAAAATTTATGGAAGTGTGCATGTGTGAGAACAATGTGTCTAAATAATGGGATTGTCCCTGATGAGCAAGCCAAGGGTGTCGGCGACGTTGGCAAAGGAAAAACTCCCTGAGATGGCACCAGGAAGAAACCTTGAGAGGAACCAGACTCAACAGGGAACCCATCCTCATTTGGGTGATAACGGTTAAGGCTGTAGGTCACCAGGTTGCCACTGTTGAGCCCTTGAGCAAAACCTTTAGCACTGTCTGCTTCAGGGGTGCTGCATCCTAAACTGGGATATGCAAAAAAATAAAAATTATACTGTTTCATTGTCCTGACATTATTTCTATTATGAGTTGATCTGCTTCATATAGTTTCATGACTGGATAACGAAGGCGGCATATTGTGTGTAAGAGGCGTTTCCTACAAATAAGATGCATTGGAATGGACATATGAAATACAACTGAATACAATGTCTCATACATTTATTTGGGCAAAAACAGATTAGCCTAGGTTTTTTTTTTGCTTCATATATAATACGGTATAAAATACATCCTGCTGCTATAGAAATACTTCCGGTCTGCCTGGGTGGGAATTAATCACACATGATAAAAATCTGTTATATATGGCATTCAGTCATAAAGCTATTTCCTACAGTAGCACGTGCATACTTGTACAGTAGCAATTTACTCGTGACTGCAAAACCCCAGCACCCGTCACATTTCTGAAATAACTTCATCCTGCTGTGCTCTATGTAAGCAGTGTGTATCTTTGCACATGGAAGCAGTGTGTTTAAGAGTGAGAAAGCACCAGAGTATTGCACCTTTTTCTCCAAGGAAGCAAATGTTGATTGCATTTAAAAAGCTTCCTGTCTGCAATTACCTCTCTCGCTCACACACACACACACACACACCACTTGCTTGAAATAAATATTGACTTCCTCTGTTTCCTCCCTGTCTCCTACTTTCACTCTCTATATCTGTCTATCTTGCTGTCTTTCTCTTTTTGCTCAAACACACACATACACACGCACATGCACACACTGCAGGGGATGAGACTAAAGGGAATAATGGCTGCTGAGTGAAAGAGATCAGTGCTGAGCATCAGAGCTAATAGCTAAAAGCTTTTTCATTCTTTGAATTCAGTGAGCGGGGAAGTGTTTGTGTGTGTGTGTTGGTTGATGCATGTCATACAGAGACACAATAACCGGTGCCGTGCAAAATGGATGCAGGTAATCACACTACAGCCCAAATAAATCCTGGGTGCAAATTAGGCGAGGTTTTTTGGTAGGAATCTGACATTTACAAATCAAACAGATCTTTAAAAAGGCAGTGTGATGTGTAGGAATGAGTTAGCTGTGAGCCTTAAGTGTGTAGCGACGGCAAACTTTTGAGGTGCGAAACGGTTTTGAACGCAATGTTTTGACATGTGTTGGATTTTTAAAGATTAAGGTTCTTATAAGATATAGACTTAAGCTGTCTACTATTTTAAGGTCATCTCACTCACTCAGCTATACCGCTTTATCCTGAATATAGCGTCACTGGGGGTCTATCCCAGGAGACAAGGTAAACCTTGGATGGGGTGCCAATCTATCACATTGATGCTTATTCACACACTAGGGGTGATTTGGAAACATCATTTAGATTAATCTGCATGTCTTTGGACTGTGGGAGGAGACCGGCGTACCCGGAGGAAACCCACCAAGCACGGGGAGAACATGCAAACTCCATGCACACGGACACAAGGTGGGACTCGAACCCGGACCCTGGAGCTGCAAGGCGACATTGCTAACCACTAAGCCTTGTCCGGCTTTAAGATAAAAGCTGGTAAATCGTACTTACCAGCTAGCTGTGTAATAGTGAATTTCTGCTAATCCTCTTTAACCCTACGTCCTCCAGAGGCAGTGTATCATGCCTGGGTATGCACTCTGACCATGATTTTCTATCAGGCTGAGATACTGTATGCAATGAAAATAAGTTCTCTGTGCTGTAATGGAAATGAGACAAATGTCAGCAAAAGTCACATACAGTACGTTTTCAGAATCTGAAATGATATTGTTGTGTCGGTCTGAATTTGTAACCAGTTCAGGTCCTAACTGTTTTTTTTTTGTTTTTTGGTGTCAGATAAGCATAGAGAAACATGGATAACCATAAACCCACTTGATCTAAGTCAAAATGTTTGCAGAAAAAACTATTTGACCTAAAACAGGCCAAGACAGGCTCGACATGTTGTCATTGGTTGGTTTGGTGGGGTACTGAGGGGGGTCTCGTCATAAGTTTATGCCCATGGGATTATGATTTACTTGTTCCAGTGATTACTAGTCATTTACTGTGGAGTCATTGTGGGTTAGTGCTGTGATCTCACACCACCAGGGGCGAGGGTTCAATTCCTGCATCGGGACTGTGTACATGGAGTTTGCATGTTTTCGCCGTGCTTTGTGCGTGTCCTCCCACAGTCCAAAGACATGCAGATAAGGCTAATTGGTGTTTCCAAATTGCCTGTAGTGTGTGAATGAATGTGTGCCCTGAGATGTATTGGCACCTGGTCCAGGATGTACCCTGCCTTGTGCCCGAGAATGTACAGACATCTAGAGTAATTTAACTTAATCCCTGACAGATGGTGGGACCAGGAGAGCAGTGCTGGATGATCAGAGGGAATGTGGTGCAGTGTGGTTATTGACAAGTGATTTGAGGTTTTCCGGTTATCTAAACTATCGTAGCTTGTGTTTCAGTGCTCCAGGCGTATTTAATGGTTTAAACCAGGGGTCTCAAACTCAGTTCCTGGAGGGCCGCAGCCCCACAGAGTTTTGTTCCAACCCTGCTCCAACATACATACCATGTAGTTTTCAAATAAGCCTTAATGACTTGCTTAGTTGGATCAGGTGTTTTTAATTATGGTTGGAAAAAAACTCTGTGGGGCTGCGGCCCTCCAGGAACTGAGTTTGAGACCCCTGGTTTAAACCGTGAGCAGTGTTACTGGATGTTGAGGAGTGATTCTAGTTCACTCCTAGGATTGGATCACATTCTCGGATGTATAAAGTGAAATTTCATAGCAAAGCCCGATTACAGTAAATGTTTACACACATACACAATCAATAAAAAAAATATATACAGTATATAAAAAATAGAGAGTTGGTGTCTTGATTTTTATTTTCTAGTATTTGCAGTAACAATAACACATACAGTACAAAGCCATGCAAATCCCAGACAATTCGAAATGAAACATTTGCATTCTAACTAGTCTCATTCATTTCATGACTAAACGTAACCAGTTTTTTTTTGTATATATATTATACATAATCCTACTCTCCCTATTAAACCAGAGAACATTTCATAAATCTTTTTAAAACAGGGAGTTACATCACCAGGCTCTTTTTTAACCATCACGCCTGGGAGACAATTAAATTCTCTCACTTCATTTTCTGTTCGTTTATAGAAATTTCAGCACCGGTTGCATTTGTCATGCTCAACCATCCATTCCTGTTAGCAAAATTCTGTCACAGCGGGAATAATGACGTGCCAGATATAATAACGTCCCGGTCTGTGATGTTCTTGTGTACTTTCTCTGGGTAGTTGGTGCGTTAGGAGCATTTTGGTTGTGTGGAATAATGAACACTATTTTTCTGTTTCTGTTAAGATTAAGGTTAAACCAAGACCAAGGAAGTGTCAAAAGAAGCTTCAGGGAACCTCTTCCTTGTCATTTTGACTTTTCAAATGTCAATTGATGAATGCAGTTTTGAGGATTTGTAATAGAGATTGCTTTTACATTTCTAATTTAGACAGTAAGTACGTCCCTGTGTAATTTGGATTAGTCATTTGTCTTGCAAATATGTTCTTTTTCTGTCCATAATGTCTAATTCTATTACCTGAATGTAGGTACAAAACGGGGGGCCACTATGGACAGGCGACCAATCTCTGACTATCTCCCACTAACACACTCAGTAACACCTCAGGGTGAGTTTTGAGCAGCTAATCCATCTGACAACATGTAAAGAGCTCCGCATCAAAACCCGAACCCTGGAGCTGTGAGGTAGCAACACTACCCGCTGTGCCTCCATGACTCCCTTTTGATGCATTTTATTATTATTTTTATTTTTTTTGTAATGATAGTTCAGAAACCTGCCTTCTATCCCTAAATACAGGGCTCAGCAGTATTAAAGCTGCTGGATGTGGGATATGAGATATTTCAGGTTATTTGTTACTGTTAATGCTCTGGTAAAAAAAGAAAAATTTAAAGCTATTCACTGAACGAATACTTTGCCTCATTGACTGCGCTTACAGGGGTAGAATGTCAATAGGCAATTAATTGGAATTCAATCAAACCTCATGATTACACATTAATAAATAGCATGTTTAAAAATTAAGTGTGTCTACGAGCACCAGAAAAACCACCATGGGCAATGAGAAGCACCTGGATACAGACTTGTGCTTACACATGCCAAGACCTTTCAACATGATCCAGTATTTATAGTAAATACCGCTGTCACTCATCAATCTTTCTTTCTAGAACCTTCTAGCCAAGATCCCGTCAAGTCTGCACTAGCTCCAGGGGGGGTTCTTTCGGATTCATAGAACCACAGATACACATTAATATCTCACATATTATTCAACCCTATAGAGTAAGTAGTGAGGAACACCTGGATAACATGATTTACTAACAAGGACAAATGAAACAAACTGCAAACTGTAGGATTAAGCAAAATGATGATGAGAGCCTATGTCCAACCTCACACCATTAGAAGGTAAACATTGAAGAACTTGAAGAAACTGATGCAGAAACAACAGCGCCACTGGCCTCCTGCAGTGGCATGTCAGTAAATCATACCCAATATGTCGAGATGCTCCTTGTAGAGTGGCATGTCACAGTAGGGCCTAGTTGTCCAGCCTATCCACAGGGCATGGTGATGACGTCCAGTAGTTAGTGGCCCAAACTCTACTTAGAATTGGATACTATGAATTTAACCACATGGTCTTCTGGCCACAATTGTGGACAAAAAAACCTCTAGGACATCATCTACACCCAACTGTCTCACAACTATCTCCCACACCACCCACAAGATTCTAATCAATCTGACTTCAAAATTTCACTTTCAACAGAGACTGACATTTTAACCTTCACTGAGACTCTACATGCTACTAGATCAGCTAACTGTCCTCTGTCCCGCGATCAGTCACCGTCATTTGACACAGTCAACAACAAGACTACAGCATGGCAAGGGTTTGCTTCCTATAGTCTTATGCAAAGGTTTAGGCACCCCTTGATAAATAACAGATTTTGGTGATTTTTTAATTGAAAAGATGTTAACACAGTCTCTCTTGGAAATGAAAAAAAATGCACAATATTTTCACCAAACATTGATGCATAGTTACTTCTTATGGCATAAATTGAACAAAAAATTTAAACATTATCATGGCACTGTGCAAGAATTTGGGCACCCTAAGAGTGTCCAGAGACTCAGATTCTTTTTACAAGGTTTGAGACCTTAATCAGCTCGTTAGATCTGACGCGCGGCAACAGCTGTCATTAGTAAATGCCAATTTCAAAGCTTTACAAATACTTTGACACTTCAAACACTTGCGGAGACACTCAACAACCATGGGTTCCTCTAAGCAGCTGTGTAAGACACTGAAAATGAAAGTTATTGATGCCCACAATGCAGGAGAAGGCTACAAGAAGATAGCAAAGCATTGTCAGCTTGCAGTTTCCGCAGTGAGAATTGTAAGAGATGGCAGTTCAGGGGAACTTTGGAGGTCAAGATGAGATCTGGAAGACCAAGAAAACTCTCTGCGAGAACTGCTCACCTGCTGATCAGAAAGACAAATCAAAACCCCCATTTGACTGCAAAAAACCTGCAGGAAGATTTAGCAGACTCAGGAGTTGTGGTGCACCGTTCCACTGTGCAGTGATGGAAGAGTCAGCAGAAGAAAACCTTACCTGCGTTCCCATCATAAAATCCAATCTCAGAAGAATGCAAAAGAACATCTACAGAAGCCTGATGCATTTTGGAAGCAAGAGCTGTGGACTGATGAAGTTAAAATAGAACTCTTTGGCCACAATCAGAAACGGCATTTGTGGAGAAAAAAAGGAGCAGCATTTCATGAAAAGAACACCTTGCCAACTATTAAGCATGGGGGTGGATCTATCGTGCTTTGGGGTTGTATGGATTCCACTAAATACCAGCAAATTCTCAAAGCAAACATCACCCCATCTATAAAAAAGCTGAAGCTGAAAAGAGGACGGCTTCTAGAACAGGACAATGATCCTAAACATACCTCAAATCCACTATGGAATACCTCAAGAGATGCAAGCTGAAGGTTTTGGCCATCACAGTCCCCTGATTTAAACATCATTGTAAATGTGTGGGTAGATCTTAAAAGAGCTGTGCATGCAAGATGACCAAAAAATATTACAGAACTAGAAGCCTTTTGCAAGGAAGAATGGGAGAAAATCCCTAGTGCAAGAATTGAAAGACTTTTAGCTGGCTATAAAAAGCGTTTACAAGATGTGATAATTGCCAGAGGAGGTGTTACTAAGTCCTGATTATGTAGGGTGCCCAAACTTTTGCACGGTGCCACAATTATGTTTTTATTTTTTATCTTTGTTCAAGTTATGACATAGAAACTATGTATCAATGTTTGCTGAAAATATTGTGCATTTTTTCCATTTCCAAGAGAGACTGTGTTAACATCTTTTCAATTAAAAAATCAGCCAAATCTGTTATTTATCAAGGAGTGCCTAAACTTTTGCATAAGACTGTATCTGGACGCTTGTTCATATCAGGAAAGCATGCACTTAATATACTCCAAGCAAATCCTCCACTGGTGTCCCACAGGGCTCGGTACTTGGTTTTCTTTCCTTTCCTACACTGTGGTTACAATGGGAAACTCATCTCATCCGCTGCTTCCCTTCCTCAGAAACTAACGTTTTGGCAGATCATAGGGTAAAAAAAATGATTTAAGAAAAAATGACTTTCTCTTCATCCCAGGTGATTCATTCCCTAGTCAGAATCAACCTGGATATGTCTATGAACCTTCCTTTGATTACTGCATGCAACCACAAAATAACCGTGGACATACAAATATTCTTTTCCTCTTACACTGCTAACCTAACATGCTCATGTCAGTTCTCCTTTCTGACATTAAAATCATTTCAAATGGCCAGTCTGCCTCTGAGCATGTTTCAATGTTACAAAGTTCTTCCCCACCCCACCATTTCTACGCTCTTTTGTACCGTTTTAAAACACTAATATTTGCCTACGAAGCTAAAAAACAGGCCAGCACCCACTTACCGCAAAGCACTTATCACACCCTGCCCTGCATTATGTTCTGTTCGATGATCTAGCACTTTGCAACCATCTCTTAGGGTACAAGGAATGCATGCATCAAGACTCTTATCCATTCTGGCACATTGGTGGTGGAATAAACTTCTCCTGTATGTCTGAACAGCTGCGTCTCTGGCAGGTTTGAAACAAAGTCTAAAGACCTACCTCCTTCAGAAGTACTTCAATTAAAATTTCACACGCACACACACACAAAAAAAAATAAAAACATTTCGGGCAGTGGTTTTAGACTGATGGTATTCTTAGTCTTTGTCCTACTGAGCCAGTATCAGAATGTGTTTATTCATAGAGACTTCAAAGCACTTCTGTGAGTCGCTCTGGATAAGGGCCTCTGCCAAATGCCATGAATGTAAATGTATATGCAAATAAGGCCAATTGCACGCATCTCAAAAATGCCCATGGTGCTACGTAGATAGAGGATGAAGGGTTGAACTTTAGAGACGATTTGTGTGCTGAGGTGATGGAGTGATAATAAACATCATGCTGGTCTAGGTCTGTAAGGATCAGTTAAGCGATCTCCAATGTGGATTTTTAACAATAAGTACGATACTTCTTCCAAACAAATCACAACCAATGAATCACTTGTTTTGAAATCGGTTTGTTTTTATCATGCAACAAAATTCTCTCGATTTAAACTAGTTAGTGCCCAGTATGCAATGTTTTTAGCTCTAAAGCACCCCTTTACCAGTCTCAGTTCTTTAGTGGTAGAATCCATCCCACGAGTCTACGGCGCATACTGTGGACCAAAGGACAGGACTCTCCCAGCCTAAGGCTTGGGCTCGGCAAGCAGGCCGTTGTACGTGTTGAAGCATGGAAAAAGGGATTATGGGAACAGGCCCAAAGAGCACCCATAGTACACAGGACAGATTACATAAGATTAATTTGTACAAATCTGGCAGAGCATGGACAGACCAGGCTAGCTATGCACAGACAAGACTTTCCCAACACCTTTGGCTTAAGCGTCCCACTTTTATGATCAAGGTGCTGAGCAGCTCATTTACAGATGGACTGGTGAACAGTGGACCCCCGCGAAGCACCTGTGAATTGTGAAAAAACTGTTGCAAATTTTGGACGTAGTAGAAATAATGCTCCCAATACACCTTAATTTAATTTAACAATAAAAAAGAAAAAACAGTATCCTTTACATTTACATTCATGGTTCTCACAGTGCTAGAATGTAAAATATTTACTTTTACAATGAAATTCATTGCAAACGCATTTTCTTTGGTATGCGCTGTCATTTTCTTTGGTATCAGTACCGTAATCATTCACCATCCCAAGCCGTGTTTTCCTCTACGATTGCTTGGTGTTCTCTCTATAGTAAAAAAAAGTATATAGAAATTTATCTGAGTTTACATTATTATGTATGTTACAAAATTAGTACATTTTATTGTTCATAATAAATTTGCATTAGAACGTATGAAAAATTATACCGAAAAAAAACATTAAAAATTTATATTTACAGTAAATTGCAGGGTTTGCTGTGGACAATTAGTTAGCTTCTAAGGAGTAATCTGTGATTGTCTGAGACCGCGAACTCTGAACCGCGACTTTGCCGCAGTCCACTGAATCTAGATTCAAAAGAGCAGTTTAATGAAACTCTTGGCTTGTTTTTGTGTGTGAAGACCCTAAATCCTGCTGGAGTATTTATACACAAAATGTGTCACTTGTTCTTTATTGAAAAAGCTTTGTTGTATTTATTATATGTATGTTTAGTGTGGCATATTTATTATTACTGAGATGCCTGCACTAGACTTGGGTAAAGATGAACATGACAGGGGTTTATTATCCAACACAATGACAACAGATCAAACGTTTAAATGTTCCAATAAGGAGCCTCGGAAACAAAAGGATTTGAATGTTCGAATGTGTCCTTCATTCACAAAGGCTTTGCAGCACTGATGACAAAAATGTAGCCTGAACTTGACAGATTTATGGCGTTTGAACGTTTGATTATGCTGCACTGATGCTGAGTGTGATTGTGCTGCGCAGCTGTTCAGCTCTTCCAATTTAGTTTGTACATTTAAATTATTCGTTTTTCCTAATTCGTTAGAATTCGATTTAATTCATAACAAGAAATTCCATATATCAAAAGTTTACATTCAACAGTGTAGCTCAGAGGTTAAGGCATTGAACTACAGTTTAGAAGGTCCCAGGTTCAAACTCCTGTTGGGCCCCTGAGCAAGGCCCTTAACTGCTCAACAGTATAATGAGAAAAAAAAAATGTAAGTGGCTCTGGGTAAGGGCATCTGCCAAATGCTGTAATGTGTTACAGGTAGCACGTTTTGGAGGAACGTGGAGGAACTTACAAACTATATATCGCTGATTTTTCTCCTGCACAGCCACCATGTTCTGATATGCACAAGTCATTGATTTATCTGTGCATCACTACATAAGTACAGTATATATGTATGTACTGTATGTACTGTATGTGTGTACCCTGCCAAGACCAAAAAAAAAGTGACCACCTGTATTTGACCAAGCCAATAGTTAAGAGGCTTCCACTGGATAATTACTGCAGTGATTAATATGGTTAAAATTCAAATAAAAATTTTATTTGTCACATACACAGTTATACACAGTGCGATATGCAGTGAAATGCTTACATATGCAGTGAAATGCTTAAATGCAGCAAAAAGGTAGTTAACTCCAACTGATGCAGTGAGTAGCTTCTCATTTCTAAAACAACCATGTGTTCATAGCAGAGATGTTATACTTTTATTTTTCAAATTATTGTCCTGCATTAAGCAAAGAAAACAACTAAGGAGATGATATTATTAATTTTGGGTTAAGTACTTGGTTAAAACCATGAAGGTAGTGGTGAACCATCATCTTCAAGGAAGAAATGTGGTTGAAAAAACATGCTGAATAAGCATGATGGGAGATCACGTAAACACTTAGTTAAAGTTTTGAAACAGTTTTAATAGATTTATAGTGAAAGTATTTGCCTTTTTATACAGTATGTGTATCTCCTGATATGACCAAGAGGCCAGGTAGGGAGCAAACCCTTGCCATGCTGTAGTCTTGTTGTTTAAAATAGATGATGACTGATCGCTGGACAGGGGACAGTTGGACAGTTGGATCTAGCAGCATGTAGAGTCTCAGTGGTGGTTAAAACAAACAACTGTCTCTGTTGGAAGTGAAATCTTGGGGATTGTGTGGGAGAAAGTGAGACAGTTGATTGCAGACAGAGCATTTGAGGTTTTTGTCCAGGATGGTGGCCAGTAGACCATGTAGTTCAATTCATAGTATCCAATTTTGTCAGTCATTCAGTCAACATTGCAATTTTCCATGAGGGCAAAACCTCAGGGCTGTTTGTGTCCCATAATGATATTTACACCAGACTTTGACTAGGCCATTTCAAAACCTTCCTTCTTTTATTTTTCAGCCATTCTGATGTAGATTTACTGGTTTGCTTCAGATTGATGTTCTGTTGCAAGGGGTGGGTATGAGTGACAGTAGGTATGAGGTATGAGTTTCCACTGATATGTTGTTTAGTTTTTGCCAAACCTTGCGCTGGGCATCAAGGCCAAACAACTCCACTTTGGTCTCATTTGTCCATCGGACATTGTTCCAGAAGCCTTGTGCTTTGTTCAGATGCAGTTTTGCGAACTTCACTCGTGCTTTCATGTTCATTTCAGATTAAAGAACTTTCCATTGGCAACCCTTATTAAAAAAAACATACTTGTTCAGTTTTCTTCTAATTGTGCTATCATGGACTTTAACATGCTCAGTGAGATCTAAGAACCTTTATTTATTTATTTATTTATTTATCTGAGCCTTGCACAGTCTGACATTGGGTTGACTGTGCTGGGACGTCCACTCCTGGGAAGACTGGCAAGTTTCTGTAGAAGGTTTTGTAACCCTTTCTAGATTGATGTGCTGCTTCTCTAAGACTATTTCTTATGCATTTCCATTTTCCAGGCATTATGTTACCACACACCTGAACGCTCCAGACTAACAAACTGCAAAAATATCTGTATTTATAGAGGTCTGATGATCTGATAATACCTGATATAATACCTGATTGCAACTTATCCTTTTAATCCTTTTAAAAGGAAAGGGTTTTTTTATCTTAATTTTTTAATATTAAAAAATGGAACATTTTACATATACCTACATATATACTAAAAGTATAAGTATGCATATGTACTCAGTACTTTGGGCCCCTTTTGCAGCAATTACTG
>QMIH01001702.1:17972-41947 GCA_003987875.1 Clarias batrachus | reverse complement strand
TAAAACCAGCTATAATCATACAAAAAATATATAAGATAAACAATATATAATATAGTTTTTCAAACCGTTTTTTTATTTTTATATTGAAAGTCAAAAATTCTGTACATTCTACCATGATAAATTACAAAAAAAAATCTTAAAATCAACAGAAAGACCCATTAAATCATTAAATAATCATTGCTGGCTATAATCACAACTGGATTACTTACACATCTGGATAATGTTTAATGTTAACTTTAATGACTGAGAAATTTAAACACTTAAAATGTATTATCACAGAGCAGACATTACAAGACACAAACATTATAACAGGGCATCATTAAGGAAATGGATTTATTTTCAGATTTAGTTAGTAATGAACAAGATAAAAATAAATAAATAAAACATTTTTGCTACTTTAATGAGTTGAAAAACAAATCTTGTGAGGAATCAGTCTCATAATAGAAAGTAATTCCAAATAAATAAACTCTAACTGCTAAAAGGGTTTATTCAGATTTTTATTTCAGCACCCAGAATTAGAGATAATAATAATGATCCCAGAGCGCTTTAATACGCAACATTCCTGGCATAATCTCTTGCTCTCATTTAATTCACCAGCTGTTCAGTTGTGTCCTTGTCGTTTGTGCTGTGTTTAGATCAGATGTGTCTTTAGTCAGCTTTTATTACTTTTTTTTTTTTTGCCGTGAGGGAAATGTGGACCACGGCTCCTGCTGTGATTACAGGAAGTCATAATGAGCACTTAAAGGTGGGAACTTATGGTGTGCTTTCAGTGTTATGCGATAATTTCCACAAGCATTCTCTGTGGACTTTTGTTTTTGTTGTTCTTTCATTCTGCATAACCTATAACCGATAGGGTCTTTGTCTCTGGTGAGCTTACAGTGGGTGTGTGGTTGATTTAGCAGAAGACAAACCGTGTCAGCCTTTAGAGACAAACACGGAGAAATTCTAAAATTCTGAAATCGTGAAAAAGGGTGAAAGGTAACATCCGTTTGATTGAAGACAACAATTAAAACAAATTTTCGAGGGGCATTCAAGTCAAACTTGTGATGAAATTTCCCATGAATGAAGGCGTAAAACCAATGCTAAGCAGGCATTTCAACCGTGAAGCAGGGAGTCTGACCAATGGCTCTGACGTGCTGAGAAAACATTTTAACGTGATGGTGTCCAAGCGCTAGTGCAATGCTGAGATAAGTGCATTAGTGTAACCGGGGATTATAAAGGGAAATAAAGGAAGTTTTTACTCTCATAACTGTGTTCTGTTATTCTGCGAAAAGTCCTGGTATGACTTGAACACCCCTCGTAAATCTTTCAGCTGTAGTTTTGGCCGAAGAATCTGATAACCAGAGCTACCCAGAGCTAATTGCCAAGCTCATGAGAGTTTTTTTTAAAAAAAGGTTTTTGTTTAAACCAGTTTAACATACCCAGTGGATAGTGGACACAGTTAGACACATAGATTCGAGATGGCCCCATTAATGCCCTAAAAATGTCAACACCTCAGATGTCATCAAGAATCATTTCATAAACTCCCTATAATAACATCATCATGGGCAAGACTTTTTAAGGAGGTTTAAGTTTTAAAAGACCTTCCACAGAGGACCTGAGGAGCGAGATTGTGTGCCGACTTGTGTGCGGAATCTGCTTAAAACAAGCTTCCTAAAGCCCTTTCAAAAAAAGTCAAGGACTGCCATGAATCAGTGACAATCTCATGCTCTGTGCCTTGGGTTCTTAAAATTCTCTGGAAACTCAGAGGTGATATAACAGCCCGTGTCATGCACAGTTTAAATTTAGACCATTACAGTTTTTCTCGGTTACTTTGGAACATTTCTCGGATCATTTTTAACATTTGAAAAACTGTAAGAGCATTTCTCAGTCCATTTCCTCACACAGTGGATGACCTGCAAAAGCCTGTAACTTGCTCAAAATCTGAAATCACTCAAAAGTATATACTCAAGTCACTGAATTCATTTGTCATTGCCATCAGTCATTATGCTCAGCCATGTTCTCACTCAGACAGTGCACTCTGTAAGTATAATATGATCAAAACGAGGGCATAGATATGATGATTGACAATACACCCAGTGATTTATGCAAAAGCGAATGCAGCGATTTATGAGGAATGACAGAGCAGTCTATCACACGTCCTGACGTTCTTGTCTGCCAGGTCACAGATTCTCATCTACAGCACAATGAATATCTTTCCTTGCAATACAGAATGGAAAGTACATTTGTTTAAAAGAGAGAGAGAGAGAGAGAGAGAGAGAGAGAGAGAGAGAGAAAAGAAAAATCATACTTAACGTCTACAGGTATCTGCTTTAATGTCACCTGATGGTGTTTGAGTGAGGAAAACTCACACTAGTTCAAGATCAAGTTCAAGTAGGCTTTATTGACATTTCAACCATTTACAGTTAGAACACAGTGAAACGAAACAACCCTCCTCCAGGACCAAGGTGCTACATACAACATAAATTTACAACATAGATTAACAGAAAGACTAAACTAGTTAACTAAGAGACAAGACAGATTGTCCTGACAACATAGATTTACAACATAAATGAACAAAAAATTAACTAGTCAACTCAGAGAGGAGACTATCTACGGGTTTTTTTCATATGTATATATATAAATACAGACACAGACAACATAAAGTGCACATGCAAATGTAAACAAGAGCAACAAAGTGACAGTGCGACAAACACGACATAACATAACATAATACTCTGTGGTGTTGAGGTGGTGAATTGAGGTGGTGCAGAACAGTAAACGTTCCTTAACGTAGCAGCAAGAATTTAAAAAGTTAGTGCAAAAAGTAATCCAGTCATGAATATTGTGCAAAAGAGCATTTACAGGTTGGTGTGTACAGTAGTCTGGTAGTGTAGATCAGTGTGTTTGCGCTTGTGTTGATTAATCAGTCCAGTCTCAATGTTCTGAGGTAGTTGAGTTTAAGCTATGCGTGTGTGCGTGCGTGCGTGCGTGCGTGCGTGCGTGTGTGTGTGTATTTATCAGTCTAGTCCCTTATTGTTGAGGGGACGGGTGGCTTGTGGAAAAAAGCTGTTGCACAGTCTGGATGTGAGTGCCCGAATGCTTCTGTACCTTTTTCCAGATGGCAGGAGGGTGAAGAGTGAGTGTGAGGGGTGTGTCTGATCAGCCACAATGCTGGTGGCTTTGCGGATGCACCGTGTGGTGTAGATGTCCTTGATAGAGGGAAGAGAGACCCCAATGATCTTCTCTGCTGTCCTCACTATCCGCTGTAGGGTCTTGTGATCCGGTGTGGTGCAGTTCCCAAACCAGACAGTGATGCAGCTGCTCAGGATGCTCTTGATAGTCCCTCTATAGAAGGTGGTCAGGATCAGTGGTGGAAGCTGGTCTTCCTCAGCCTTCTCAGGAAGAAGAGACGCTGTTGGGCTTTCTTGTGCAGAGAGCTGGTGTTGAGGGACCAGGTGAGGTTCTCCTCAAGGTGGACACCGCAGGAATTTGGTGCTTTTGACGATCTCCACCGGGGAGCCGTCGATGCTGAGCAGAGAATGGTCGCATCGTGTCCTCCTAAAGACAAGTCCATCTCCTTTGTCTTGTCAACATTCAGAGACAGGTTGTTGTCTTTTCACCAGTCCGAAAGCCTCTGTACTTCCTCTCTGTACGCTGACTCGTCATTCTTGCTAATGCGACCCACCACGGTCGTGTCATCAGCAAACTTAATGATGTGATTCGAACTGTGTGTCGCTACACAGTCGTGAGTCAGCAGTGTGAACAGCAGGGGACTGAGCACACAGCCTTGTGGGGCCCCAGTACTCAGTATGGTGGTGCTGGAGGTGCAGTTCCCGATCCGTACTGACTGAGGTCTTCCGGTCAGAAAGTCCAGGATCCAGTTACAGAGGGAGGTGTTCAGGCCCAACAGGCTCAGCTTCCCGATCAGTTGTTGGGGGATGATAGTGTTGAATGCTGAGCTGAAATCTATGTACAGCATCCAAACGTATGTGTCCTTATTGTCCAAGAATTTCAGTGTCAGGTGAAGTGTGGTGGAAACTGCAGTGGGTCCAGTGAGGGGGGCAGCAGGGTCTACCCATGATCCTGTAAAGTCATCATGAATTAGAACACTTTCATCATCAAGGAGGGTGTTGAGATGATATGTGTTGTTTGGTCCTGTAATGGAATACGAGTAAGAACACCATGCTGTAAAATATCAACAAATGTAGCGATGGTCCCTCACCAGTGGCCTGGGACATCAACAATCCCTCTGAGACTGATGCCATTTCAAACATGGCTTCTGCTTTGGCTAAGCCAGCCTCCTCTGGGTACATGAAGGTGTGAGGTGGTTCACTTGACTGAATTCTATTATACACTATATCAGGGTTGATCCTGGGTCTGTTGGTGTCATAGGCGAGTTGTTGCATTGGCAAGTATCTTCCCATGCTCCTGGACTGCCCTCAGGGTGGTCCAATCTGGTGGTGTGCTTTGGTGTCTGGCACCAGGTCATTGGCAACCTCTGTGGATCAGACTTGTGTGTCTGGCCCATCCCATACTGTAGGTCCTTGATGGGATTGGGATTAAGTGGGATTTGAAGGCCATGTCAGCAGCCTTGGACTTTTTATCTGCTGGTCCCCATGCATAGTGGACTGTGGTGCATTGGGTGTTCTGATACCTTTCTATCCTGGCCAGCGTTTATTTTTTCATCTATTTGTGGTACATGGGCTTTTCTATGGGATTACAACAGATGGTCTGCCATTTGGTCCCCACACCGTTTACTGATATATGGTGTTTATTGTCATGGCCGATCTGTGTATACTCAAACATCATTAGTTTAAAATTGCTACCATGCAAAAAAGTGTAAAAGGTTATTGTCTACTACACTTAATAAAGTTGATATATATGGAAGCTGCACCTGCACAAATGAACCCTCCAGACATTTGGCGCTCTAGGCAACTGATGCAGTTACACGAAACATACATATTGCAGGTTCTTTTCAGGTCATGTTCAGGTCATATTTACTGCATTATACAATGTAGTACAGTTCACATAAATCTTTTACAGTTATACATCATACTGGTGTTCCTTCAGTCTGTCACTGTTTCTTTCATATGGTACCTGGTTAAGCTGTTTTAGCTTCACCTTGTGTCTTTTGGACGTTAGTTCTCATTGTTGTCTTCTCAAAGGACATTTTATATCTCAAATAATCTAATGACATTATTTGCTATTTGTCATTGGTTAAATAGCCTCCTCCTGTTAAGGTGTAAAAAGGAGCCCTCTACCTACCCGGTGAGGTGAGAGATGTGAAAAATACATAAATGTCAAACACAAGATTTCATCTGAAATGTGGCCATGTCCTTGACCTCTTCTATCTCCTCATGCACTTCGCCTCCTTTCTCTTCCACCACACAGCTTGGCTCTTGACCCTGACCATCTCCTTGTTGATCATTTCATTGTTGCTTCTCCTGTGTCAGAAATTGTGTTGTGTGTTGTGGTCTGTCAGTATATACTTGCCAATCGAAGGCTCACAAGATGAACTGTTTTAGAGAACTGATTGATCCTTGGTTGATCTCCAATTTCATTCTGTTGTTGAAGGTCAAGATTCCCCTGAGAGCAATTCATGAATTCATAAAGATTTTGAAATGATTCAACTATTTGGCTTATGAAATAACTAACGTTAGTTAATACTTGCTAGATAATACTTGTTACTCATTTTACTTTGGGTTCCTGACTGGCTCAATGCTAAAGTGCTCGCCACTATCATCCGGAGATCAGGAGTCTGATTCCCAGGTGATGCTATCCATAGCCAGATGCAGCCATCCATGGCCGGAAGTCTAGAGAGAGCAGATTGATCGTTTTCTCTCTTACCGGTTCATGACGCTTCAAATTCATACTTACAAGTGATTTTTATCGGACTTTAATAGGGTCGCATCTGTCCTGTGAAACAGCACAAAAGCACACATCGATACATCTTTTCACCATTTGGGGTGAAAGATTCAATTCAATATTCAAGAGTCAAAGAACTTTATTAATCCCAGAGGGAAATTGCTTTGATATTGCACTTGAAAAGTGGTATGGCCCAAGAGCATTGATAAATACTGAACAAATTATACAGTTAAAACATGTCATATTTGTGTGCACACTCATTAGTTTTATTAAGTGGATACAATTTTTGAAAAATATGCTTGGGATTTTGCTCTGGAGAGTAAGCAGTTAGTCTGCTGTATTTAATGAGATCCAAAAGAAGGAAGAAATCCAGATGCCTCACTTGAGCCATGTTATCAGCTGTTGCTCGTGCTGCTATGAAATCCTTACGGCATCAGCGCCCTGCAAAAAGTCACGTGAATTCTGATCAGACTGCTTTCAAAATACGATCCGAAAAACATCAGATTTGTGAGTTCACACAGCCCTAAAAAAAATCAGATCCGTGTCATATTAGGGTAAAAAAATAATCAGAATCGAGTCAATTCGAGTATAAACATAGCCATTGTTTTGCTAAAGTCTCTTTCCGTTTGTCAGATTGTACCAAGCCTTGCCTACAAACACAAGACTGAGAGGCAATTTATTCTCTTTCAGATGCATCTTTCTTTGCATTAAACATAACCAAACAGTATTGCAGTTCCTTTATCCAGTTGCAACCCTCTTGCAAGCGAGCAACTGTGATGAATTCCACATGCATAGATACGGTATCGTCAGTATGCTGCAAATGTATATTAAAATCCAAAAATGCAATTTACAATGTCGCAAAATGTGAAAAAAGTGAAAAGATGTGAATATATTTCTGAACTGATGTGCACGTGATGATGTAGACAGTGAATTTTTTTTTTAGATTTGACACAACTGTACTTCATCATTTGCTGAAATGTGTTAAACAAGTGTTAGGAAAGTTTTTTTTGTTTTTTGTTTTTGCCAAAAAAAAACAAAATGTTATGCACAACATCGATATGGTTTCGAAAACTTTAAACATCTTCTCGTTTGAAAACCGATCCAAAGCTAGAAAGAAAAAAAAACCTGTGTTTTTCCCCAAAGCATTTCAGCGCAAAGAACATTGTTGAAAGGCTGAGCGAGTATCCGATTATACGCATTTTTAGATGGAAAGATGATCTTACCTCCAAGCTTTGAGAAACTCAGCCCAGATTAGCGGTTACATCTTTAGTTATGGATTCGGATTTGATTTCTTGTACATTTTTCAATTGTATTTGCCATACTTTGCCAGCATTCTGCACACACACAGTCATGACAATAACGCTTTATTGGATTGAATTGAATTAAATTGAATTGAACTGTACTGAATAGGGAGACAGCTGAAAAGCACAGAATGAAAGAGACAAACAGAATGAGCGAGAAATAGCCTGAAAGAAATAAAGAGCCGAGAGAGAGAGAGAGAGAGAGAGAGAGAGAGTGCCTCCTGGGTGTGGTGGCGGGGGGAAAGTGGGGTTTGGGGGAGGGAGGGAGGGAGGGAGGGGCGACAGATTGTATGAAATATTTATAAATGTGAAGTCGAGTGGATCGGCGACGCTGGGGTGAGAATTAATTTCATTGTGCTGAACCGCTGCAGGAGAACAGCTGACACACACGCACACACACACACACACACACACACACATACATACAGATCTTCACACACACCTTCAGCTTAGGTCTCACAGGGAAAACTTAACCGAGTGAGCAGAAACATTTATCCTCTCAGGAGACATGAACATTTATAGAACTGGAAGCTCTTAGTTTGCCGTGTAGTGATATGAAAGCCTAACGTCATAAAACATAACAGGACATGACATGATGTAACACAGATACACACCTGATTTTGAGCTTCTTATTATTAGGCTATTTGTCATTCCTGTCTGTCCGTTTTCCTTTCTTTCCTCATTTAACGCCTTCATACACACAATCAACTTAAATCAGATCCATTCATATTTATTATGACAGAGGAGTGTGAAAATTCTTTCTGATATATACTGTATATAAAATTTTGATCTAATCAGGTTCTAAGCTATGGCTTATTACTTAGCTATGTTGCCTCACACCTCCTGGGTTAGAGGTTCAAATCTTGTCTGTGTGGAGTTTTGGTACTCCAGTTTCCTCCAACACTCCGAAGACACAGGTTGGGGTGCCAGAGTGCCCTAGGAGATGCTCCAGGTCCTCCAAGAAAAGTGCTGTGTATACAGTGGAATCTTGGATTACGAACATAATTCGTTCCGGAAACAGGTTCGTATATCAAAACACTCATAAACCAAATCAAATGTTCCCATAAGAAATGATGGAAACTCAAATGATTTGTTCCACAACCCAGAAAAATAAATACATAAAAAGAATTAATACGAAATATGAAGTAAAAATAAAACAAATTAACCTGCACTTTAGGCCAGAAGTCTTCAGGACAGAAGAGTTTATGCTTTCTGATTTCTCAGTATAACAAAGTCAGTTTTTTCTCCTGTCAGTCTGATGTCTTTTCTTTTATGTATAGCTTTTGTAACCAAAATGGTATCAGGAACTAACTTGTCTCATAGAGAATCCACAAAATTACATGCTAAAAAAGTTATTTATTATTATATGTATTTTAATATTTAAAAGTTGAATTGTTAGGGACAATGTGCAGGCGAAATTAAAACTCACACACTAATATATCATTGAACCACCTTCTGATGTGATTATGGCAGCCATTCTCCGTGGCATCATTGTGATATGCTTATGCAATGTCACAACATTTATTTAATTCCAAGGTCACATTAGTTTCTCTCAAAGATCTTGTATTGATGTTGGGACTGATGTGCAAAGCCTTCTCCAGCACACCTGCCTCTCTTCTTACCCTGATACACCCATCATTCTGGAACAGAGTAAATCTGGACTCATCAGACCACATGACCTTTTTCCAGTGCTCCACAGTCCATTCTTTAAGCTCCCTAGCAAATTGAAGTCTTTTTTTCGGATTAGTTTAGTGGTTTTCTTGAGGCTACGCATCTGTTTAGTCCCAATCCCTTGAGTTCTCTTTTCATTGTGTGTGTGTGTGTGTGTGTGTGTGTGTGTGTGTGTGTGTGTGTGTGTGTGTGTGTGTGTGTGTGTGTGGAAATTCCCTTACTGTAACAATTAACCATAACTGTCGGTTCTACTGTTCTATGATTGTTATGATCATAAAATTGTTATGATCTTTTAAATTACATTAGAATATTAGGGCTATTATGTGGCATAAGTTGTATATAAATGTTTCACAGGCTGAGAAACATAACTTGTAAGCTTATCATCTCATAACATAATGTTCCCTTAAGTTTGAAATCATTCCCTCCTCACCAGCTGGATGAAATAAATATTTCATAAGGCCAGAAAGCATGCATCCATCTGACGCCAGTCCTTTCGGAGCCCTTGATGCCACAGAAGTCTGTTTGGCACTCAGAGTCAACCTACGGTATATTTGGCTTCTTCAACAATGGCTGCATTATGGAGTGTATCCCTGCTTTGACGGAGTTTCCTGGCGGTGTGCGTAAATGTAGGGTTTGGTGAAGGACCGTGGCGGTAATCACTTCAAAACTGGCTGCTACATAGCAGCCTTATTCACACCAATGTTCGTTCTTTCAAAGAGAATCTGCCCTTCTCGAGCTGGTAAAATCTGGATTGAAGGGGACACGATGAGTCAGCTCGAGCCTTAAACCATGATGCTTATGCTCAGTAAACAGGAGGGCATTGTTCAAAAAGAAGAGCAACGAAACGAACTCATTCAAAGGCGTCTGTCAGGCCAGATGCTTGGTGTTTGGCAAAATAGTTGTTCATCTGGCTGAAATTTTTAATCCAAACCAACATACGAGCATGCCAAAACCCAGTCCAAGCAAGCTGCAAAAAAAAAGCTGCAGTGTTGAGAAATGGGATTTGAACTTTGAAGAGGGTTCCATACACAATCTCATGACCTTGATGGCCTCATTGAAATTAATAGACTTGTACTATATTTTTTGACATTCTAAAAAGACATCAAGCTTTGCTGTTTGAACCTGAGTTTGGATTCCTCTCTGTAGAGATTTTGGCATGTTTTCTCAGTGCCCATGAGGGTTTCCTCTGCGTTTACTTCACAAATACAGTACATATTGGTAAGTGCCTTTTTATTTACCCCTTGGTGTGTATTCCTAGCTCATGCCCAGTATAAACAAATCAAATTAAAATAATCAGCTTACATGTACAAAGCCATTGCTGAGGATAAACTGTTAATTAGAAGCAGGATAAATGCAAAAATATAGAAGACAAAGGGCTTCACCAAGCCCATGGATGAACAGCTCTGATCTAGTCTGTCCTGATGTGGTTTATTTAAAAAAAAAAAAAACATTTATTTATCATTTTATATATCATATTCAATCACTCAAATATTTTTTCAAAGACTCAAAATATCCACCATGAAAAAAATATTTGGAATAAAGACCTATTCATATGGATTATTGTAATATATTAAAACAAATTAGACATTAAAATAAAAACTATTAGGTCTAGTAAGTCTTTTTATACAACTGCTTCTGATTGGACGAGAAGCATTCCACAAGTGCCGATATAGAGCATAACAGCACTGGGACATTTATGTATATGTGTTAGTCCACGTCAGAGGTTTT
This sequence comes from Clarias batrachus, assembly GCA_003987875.1. NCBI lineage: Eukaryota > Metazoa > Chordata > Actinopteri > Siluriformes > Clariidae > Clarias > Clarias batrachus. Next base: position 31,400 of record QMIH01001702.1, on the reverse strand, counting down.
CTAACAATCTATAACTAACACTAACTGTCGGTTGTAACATGGGTGTACTGTAGTACTGAGGAGAGAGAGCATCTATCTGCCAAAACCCACGTTCAACACCAGTCACAAAAGCATGTTCAGCAAGAAATGACATTAATTTCTTGCTGAAACACATTCATTAATTAAAATCACATTAAAGTCCCTTTAAACCACATTTTGTCTCTTTTGTCTCAAAGATAAATAGCTTCTAACACAAGGCTGTATTACAACTAGCTCTATAACCCCTAATCAAGGGCACTACTTGGTGTGTGGAACAGGGACTGTACACTAGCTTTCCTTTTAATGCTATTTGGGATTTAACCCCGGAAAACCAGAAGTACTACCAGCTCAATGCTAAATCTACCAGATATGTGTTGGTGGAGCAAAATAACTGATTTAAAAAAAAAAAAGATGATAATGATGATAAGAAATGATAATCCGATGATAATAAATGGTGTTGGATAAAATCAGTATCACACTCGATGGTGTGCTGTTGTACTGAATATTAGCATGGCTATGATATCTTCTGCACTCAAACCGTACTGATATTCAGTACAACAGTACTCCATCTGATAATGCATGTATACATTTTATGTACCATATTGCATAAATCTTTGTATGATATTAAAAAATGCAAAAAAAATATATTTCACTAAAAGAAAGTTTTTTAAAAAGTTTATACATATATATTCCCTTTATTATTAGACTTGGGCGTAATGAGAAACCTAAAAATGTGCGGGCACTTAGGGTTAATGTTCCCAATGTTCCAACTTAGACGTCCACCTATACAGGAACGAAGGCATTTTACATGGGGAGTACTGAAATTTTAGGGAGCATATTTTAAAGGTATGGGTAATAACTATGTATTATTATTATTATTATTATTATTATTATTATTATTATTAATAATAATACTAATAATATTTGACAGTCATGGTGCTGTATCCCCTCAACATCCCACTTCCTTTGTCCATTTTTTCATGCTGAATTTGTAATTCAATATCATGCTGAACGTTACTGTAAAAAAGACAAATAAACAAATTACTCCCCTTATACTAAGCACATTACAAGCATTTTTCATTTAATGTGCTTCAAGCTGGAGTTTTCTTTTTCAAGAAAGTATTTGTCATTCAAGTTATAGTTCAGCGGCTACTATTCCGTGCTACGACATGATAAATGATATTTCAAACCTCAGGGAGAGGTCCAAAATACCAGAGAGAGTCACGTCTGAACGAAAGAGCAAGACCTTTAACACTTATCTGTATGCTTAGATTATATTCAGCTTCGGTTGTAATTTGTTTCAGATACAATTGTCTTCTACACCCTGAAAGAAATGTCTGTAACGTTGTGGTTCACCGAGCCTAAAGATAGACACCACAACTCCCATATTCCCAGATAGCAGACATTTTTGGGCTAAACAAGGCTGAGTTTTGACACATAAAGGTCACTCATGGCAAAGACAACTGCATTGTGGGCTGACTGGAGCTAGTCATACTGAAGGTTATAAACTGACATATAAATTTATGTTTAGATTGATGTTTTGAACATGAATCTGCCAACCACCCCAAAAGGGCCACTGCACCAATTCTATTTAATCAAGGTTCCCTTAGAAATGATTGCTATGGGGGTACACTCTGAACAGGGTGCCAATCCATCACAGGGCACACACACACTATGGGCAATTTGGGAATGCCAATTAGCCTAATCAGCATGTCTTTGGACTGTGGGAGGAAACCGGAGTACCCAGAGGAAACCCACCACGCACAGGGAGTATTTGCATACTCTATGAACACTGAACCAAGGTGGGAATTCAACCCTTAATTGTGGAGGTGCAAGGCCACAGTGCTGGTCAAAAAATTCCATTAAACACTTTTAAATCAACATAAAAAAAAAATGATGCACGTATTCTTGTCCAAGTTCCTAAATTGTCCAGATTGCCAAGTTCCAAACAGCGTTGAGATATGCTCTTGCTTCTACCCGGTTGCACTGACCTCACTGAGTCTCTATTGAACTCTATTGAACGCAACATGGATTAATCAATGAGTCAACTGCAACCTCCCAATGAGATTCTTTCTTGAACTTTAGAAAAGCCATTGCAGTGTCTAAATTAGCCAATTATGATAAACTTGATTGATTAGCTCACATGTTCCATGAGAAAACAGCCTTTTCCACCCTTTTTGGCTTACACCAAGGTTGTCCTGAAGTCACTGCAACAAGTGGGGCTCAAGGCAAACCCAAAAAAGTGCACGATTGCATGGGTGAAAGCATTTGGGTTTCCATTTGGACAGATGCATCCCTACATTTATAAACCTGCAGGGGTTGTGTCCCGCCTCAGACCAAAAAGGAGCTGAAAGAGGAGTCAGTCACCAGCCCACTGATTGATCGCACTAAAAGCAAGTAGTCCAAAGGATGGCGCTATGCCAACAGGCTTTTATTCAGATCTAAGCTGCACTCTGTGGTGCACTGCTGTTAACACTAGCTTCCCTTTTAACACTATTTGGGATTTAACCGTGGAACCCAGAAGTTAGCTGATATTCTAAAGCGGAATAAGTGGAAATATAAAGTTTCTCGGGACTACTGTCCACCACTTTCATTATTTAATCTCCACACCGTTTGGCTACGTAGAACCAGTGAAAATTTAAAACCATCACCAGCTCAATGCTAGTTCAGCCAGATATATGTTGGTGGAGCAAAATAACTGATTAAATAAGAAAAACAAATCAACAAATCTGTTGATAATAAATGGTCTTTGTGGAACAAATCAATATCACACTCGACGATATGCTGTTGTACTGAATATCAGCATGGCTGTGATACAGTATCTTCCGGATGGAAGCATTGTATCTGGGTTTTCACTTGATAGATGCATCCCTACATTTATAAACCTGCAGGGATTGTGTCCTGCATTAGACCAAAAATTAACTGAAAGAGGAGTCAGTCACCAGCCCGCTGATTGATCTCACTAAAAGCAAGTAGTCCAGTGGATGGCGCTGTGCCAACAGGCTTTTATTCAAATCTAAGCTGCACTGAGTGGTGGGCTGCTTTTACCTGCTCCTAACTTCTCACTTCTCTTTGTCACGTAGACTGTTGCTTTGGACAGAGTCCGTGTTTTTCCAGATGGTAGACGAGTGCAGGGTCCTGTGCTGTACATCAGCTCCAAGCTCTCAGTGTGAGAACGTAGGAGGTAGAGGAGGAAGGTCTACCTATTAATTGGGCAAACGTCACCCTGAAGTACTACCTTTTGGGATGGGCATTCACCCTTTGTTCAAACCAATGAGTCAGGCGATGGGGGTAAGAGGCAGCGGGAGTGTGGTCATCCACCAGAGGTACTTAGCAAAGAAAACACACCTGCGGACAGTCATCTTAATGAGTGTCGTGTACTGTGTAGCAGTGAGCTGCAGATACAGTAAGACTAAATGGGTGAGATGTGAAGAAAAGAGAAAGAAAGAGAGAGAGAGAGAGAGACAAAGAAAGAGTAGCGGAGAGAAACCCAGCTGTGCCTGCATGTGTATACCTTTGAAGTGAAATCACATTGCTGAAAAGTGAACAATAAAGAGAAGAAACAGCCACGATTATCTTGCCTGCCTCCAGTCCTTCATCCATAATGGATAATGTTAGGACAAGACAGATAAAAAATAAAGACCTGGGGGAAATGTGAAAACATGAACCATACAGGAAGGTTCTGAGACGACTAGGTGTAGAATGATAAACAGAAGAAAAAAAAAACTATGAAAGCATAAAATGTTTAAGACCCTATCTCAGAATGTCTTGAAGTGGCACGACTGCGAAATGACAATGTCTTGAATAAATGCAAAGAAATGTATAGATGCGGTTCTGCCCACCAGGGGTTGTACAGAATGTGTATTTGTGTCGCAGCCTTTTTGTTTTAATGACAGTGTGCACTAGAGCCGGCATGGACTCCATACGTTTGTGCAAAACCTATGGTCCGTGTCAGCTCAATCTACTAAATTGAGTGTCACCTGAAAAATCTGACCTCTTTCTGCACCTCCATTCATATTCCTGATCAGAAAGAGAGAGAGAGAGCGAGAGAGAGCAATTTATTGTGGTAGTAAAGGAGATAAACTGAAAGATTTATGGAATTTCCCACTGCCTGTAATGTGACGTCTCCTGTCAGTGTGTTGGCTCGTTGGAATTCAACACTTTTCTGGAGCATAGGGAGACAAATTCTTACAGACACCAGAGAGAGAGAGAGAGAGAGAGAGAAATAGTTTTTCATAATCATTCTGAATGCTTACAGGATTTAAGGCCAAGGGTCTGGCAAAGCCAAGTCTTGCCAGTGGTTCTCAGGGTGAGAATCATTATTCACCTTGCAATTTCATCTTTCTTCCTCTCTCTCTCTCTCACTTTCTTTCTCATTTCTCTTTTACCGCACAATCGCATATTATATATCACATTTATATCACGAACAGCTCTTAGTTGTCCATCGATTCTCTTTACAATTTTTATTCACTTAAATGTTTTTTTTTTCTCCATCGCTTGAAAGACATGTTCACAGTTTCAACAAAGAAAAAACCAGGTCACACCAGGGCTGTTTTAGTGTATGACGCCGTCATGTGATCCAGTAGAATTAAAATGATGAATTATCGTATTTTGAGAGGGAGGAAGAATGGCCGCTCTGGTGTGTGTTCAGCTCCAGCTGGAGAGCCATACATGAGCACCCTGTGATTATGTGATCTTCTGGTCTTTTGTGTTTATAAGCTGTGAACCGTGGCTCAGCTCGATGTTCTCGGGCACATTTTCAGCTCCTGTGGTGCCGCTCAGTCACGGCTGAATGTGTTTTCAGTGTTACAGCCAGGCTACATCAGGAGTCGGAGGTAGGCACAAAAAGTCTTTATTCAAAAATGTTTTGTTTAGTTTTTTCTTAAATCTTGGTCACATGGTGTATTCAGTTATGTTTTTAAAAAAGGAAAGGCAAACACCTAGTGTTCAAGTGGTTGACAACATAGACTGTATAAGAACTAGTCAAACCATCGTGACATCACCAACAAGTTTTTTAAAGAGCGGCTTTGAAGCTCATCTCCGGGTGCTCTGGTCATAACTACCTCGCCAGTAATTGACTCTATTTAAATCTTTTTAAATACATAAGTGGGCGGGGGGGGGGGGGGGGGGGATCAGTGTCTTGCTCTTGGTTGGAACACGCCTACTTATCTCAGTTACCCAAAATTAGTTAGTTTAGCTTAAGCGTAACTAAAGTGCTAAGATGGCTAACATATTTTACGGTGGTACCTCGGCATACAGATTTAATCCGCTCCGGAGGCGGGTTCTTAAGGCAAAAATACGTCTTGCGAAACACATTTTCCCATAGGAGATAATGTAAATGCAGATAATCGGTTCCAGCCCTCAAAAATATTATCAATATTACCTGTTTCCAACACTATAATCATATTTTTGCAGATGAAAATAATCTAAACATTTAGAAAAGACATGTTAATGAAGTTGAATATGAAATAACTGGACAGCACCAGCTGCTTTAAAAACTAAATTGAAAGTGGGTCCCTTTTGTTCTCGCTAACGTCCTTGGTAACATTCTTGGGACCCTTGGTGTACATCTTTACTAAATCTTAAACAAAGAAAAAACATAAAACATAAAACAATATGTAAACTCACTTCCCTTGGCAGGCAGGCAGGCATGTTACTTACCCTTTAATGTTTAATGAAACTGAAATCAAATCCATGCAAACAACTGAATTTCCTGCCATGGGTTGCACATGACTAGCCAGTACTACAACATGGATGATGTAGCTAGGTTAAATCCTTCCAATATCACTGTGACTTTCCTTTACTGAGACGCTACTCAGGCTGGGGTTGAACATGGGGTACGGTTCAAACCCCCATATGCTGCTTTATCGTTATCATCCTGATTACTGAGATATAAAGACTGCTCTGTTGATGACCATGAGCTTCTCACTTCCGGGAATTAATTATTTCCATTGAGCTGCAAGTGTACTTAGGCACATGTGTTGCACTGATTTATTTCTTGTTGTCATTAGCAGTCTAGCATCCACAATCACTGAACCTGGAAATTGAATTCATAACCTGTGCGTCCTGTTAATCGAATGTTTGGTGCAATCTTTATTGTTCATCCGTGATGTTTATCAGCACTAATGACACAAAATAGATTCCTTACTAAAATAAGAATGGCCTTAATCGTTGCGAATTAGTGGTTGATTCAATTTAAAGAGAAACTGCATGCAGCTAAAATGATACGTTAATTTGCTGTGCTGCATATTATGTCAAATACATATTGACATTTAATCACAGCTTATTATTCTGCATTGTATACCGGTGTATATTTTTTCACTATGTGTTAGATTAATGATACTGATGTTATGTTAGTGGTTAATTTATTTACAGAAGCTGAACTGTTCATGGCTGAATATGTAACAGAATAAAAAAATTATAAATAAAATAATTCTGCTGGTTGTATTTGAGTTAATACTTGCCTGGAGGTGGTGTGTGTGTGTGTGTGTGGGGTGGTCTGTTTATACAGAAATCAAGTGACACAAGGAATGTTGCAAGGAATGGTTTGGAAAAGTTTGGACTTGCACTTGTGCTGTGCCATGAAAAAAAAAAAAGATCACCAGGGGAATGGGGGAATTAACTTTGTATCAGATACAACCATTAATAGACTAATTAAACGCACTGTAATTGTGCAATAAATAGCTGATTTCAGTCACCTTGACACTCAGGACATTCCTGAGTTAAATACAGTATTAAAGCTAGAGCATTGCAGCAGTTGCAGATCTTAAAAGATTAATTTGTGATCATTAATCCTGCCTGAGGCACAGCTTTTCAGAGCTGTTTAATGAGCAGTGCACTCTCTGCTCCTGCTGTTTCACCCATCACGTTCTGTACAGGTCAAAAACAACCCATTTTACACTTGTAAAAATAAAAATATATACCGTGTATGACTTTTGCTCGACTCTGCTTGTCTAATGGGCATGAAGGGTTATTATTTGTGTAATATTTGCATTATGAACGTGTGAATGCGCATATGCATTGCAAGGGACTAGCATAGGAATAAGGAAGCGTTTAAACTAAAGAAAAAGAGAAAGTTAACGCATAGTTCAACAAATAGTACCTTTATATGATGTTGTGTTAGTCCAACTAAAATTAATGTAATTATGCGCGTCCAACTAAAATCGTACTAAATCAAACTTCTCAAAGTCAGACTAGCATACCCAGATAATGCAGTCGACTCGACTGTGCTACCACAACACGTATAACTCAACCGGACACAGAAATCAGCCAAGGCACTCTGCGCCAGCTCCATAGTTCCCCCCGTGATGGGAAGTTTGGATCATTTTACTGTTCTTTGAATCTTTTATTGGGTCATTTATTCATTTCGTTCTTTTTATCAGAAATAAAAATAAAATGTTACTTTTTAATAAACAGACCCCCAGCACGTCTACATACACAAATTTTGGCTATAGTTCCAGTAATGAAAATATTACAATGCAGCTAAGGACATATTATGATAAACAGAATAAGCAGATCACCTCTCATATCTTCTGGTCCGAATCGTTCGTTATTTTTGTCACGTGACTCCCACAAAAATGAACCACTCATTTCTGTTTCCTGTACAAACCCTCCGGAGGTTCTCCGTTGTAGAAAATGAACGAATCACTCTCCGAGACTATTCATTCTTCTGAGCCACCTTAAAGACTCGCTCAGGTTTGATCCTAAGGCAAGCATGACCTAGCAAGCTATCTAACCTAGCTAGCTCTTTCCCATACTGAAAGCTATCTTTAAATTTCTTTTGTTTCCCGTTAAAACAGTGTTTGCATTGTGTATGTTAGTTGTGAAACTTAAAAAGCGAGGTGTGGAGAGGGAGGAGTTTTACTGTTTAAGACGAGGCAATGGGCTAATTCCAAACACACACATACAAATACATGGCCCATGTGCGCACAAACGGAAACACTTATCTGTCCGGAATTTTAAATTTTTTTTAAGATTAAGTGCAGGTTAATTTTATTTTTACTTTATATATTGTATTAATTATTTTTAGGTATTTATTGTTTTGGGCTGTGGAATGAATAATTTGAGTTTTCATTATTTCTTATGGGAAAACTCTATTTGGTTTACGAGTGTTTTGGAATACGAGCCCAATTCCAGAAGGAATTATGCTCATAATCCAAGGTTCCACTGTACTCTTATTTTTGTACTTTTTTCAATGCTACTTTATTCCATGTCACTTCCAAATTCAACCCCCTTGTTGGTGACACGGTGGCTTAGTATTGAACCCAGGGTCCGGGTTCAATTCCCTCCTCATGGTCTGGTGGTATGCATGGCGTTTGCATGTTCTTCTTGTGCTTGGTGTGTTTCCCCCGGTTAAACCAGTTTCCTCCCACAGTCCAAAGACATGCATTAGGCTAACTGGTGTTCTCAAGTTGCCTGTGAATGTGTGTCTAAATGCTGACCAGGGGTCCCACTATGGTCTTACAAATGAGGATAAATAAAATACAATGGTCACCATTGGTCTTCACAGTCTCTCAATGGACTACAGAGGTTTCTAGAGGGAGGAAGGATGGATGGATGGAGGAATGGATGGATGGTTGGAAACCCCCTGGTATAAAATCGAATGAGAATGATTTGACGAATGATTTGACGTCTTTTATAAGTGACGTCAAATCAAATAACTCACTGAGCAGCAAATAAGTTATAGAATTGAGTGAGTTATACATCACTTTCTAAAATCTAGCTATGAATCATTGGCTTGTTTTTTTTCTTTTCTTTTCAGTCACTCGTTTATCATATATAGAAAGGCAGAAGCGGGCACAGCTACAGGGGACAACCATTCAAATGAAACATACCAGTGTGCATTTATTCAGAGCAGCAGGCTGACAGCTGCAAGTTTTAATGCTTTTACCATTAAATAACTGTGATTTACTGTTACACAAATCACATGAATGGAATGGAGGGGTTGGGGGCCGGGGGGTAGGTGGGGCGGATTAGAGATCTTCCTAGAGTCTAACGGTGTACTGCAAATCTGTGTTTGTTTCCCTTTAGTGCTCCATATACAATATCTATAGCCGATAGCTACATGCATTCAGATTTGAACCAGGCTTGAGCAGGTTTTTTTATTTATTTATTTTTTATGTGAAGGCTACCACTATGCCCCTGGAAATCATTTTTCATTTACAAAATACACAAATAGCAAATTGTCAAACAGCACAAAATTCTACAGCTGTCAGCACCATATAATAATAATAATATTTAACCAGGCTTATTTGACTTGGTTCCAGAAAGATCAGAAACGTTCACAATGTTATAACACAGCACTGTTGTGAGTCAAAATAGTGTACTTTGAATGACATTTAATTACAATACCTTTATGTTTTCCAGGAAGATTTTTTTTTTATACTTGTAAATATTGGGCTGGTTTATACACACCGATCTGCCACAATATACCACAAACAGTAACAGGGTCATGGGCGCTTAGGGCTCCTTCAAACCCACAGGGACCAAAGTCCAGCTCCACAGAGAAGCCAATGCAGCACAGATAACCCAAAAAAGTAATTGCTGGTTAGAACAGAAAGTCACCAGAACACACAGGACCCAGCAGGCAGAGAGCCCAAGCCTGCCAACTGGCCTCTAAACTCCCCAGATCCCGATGGATGGATGGATGGATGGATGGATGGATGGATGGATGGATGGATGGATGGATGGATGGATGGATGGATGGATATGTATTGATCCTGAAGGTCATTCCAGATATCCAGCATCAACAGATACATTGTATATCTTACACACAGTCAGTAGCTACAGGTTAATGTGAGAACTGAGCAGAGTATTCGTGAAAATCTATGAAAGCCTCACTCTGGAACCCACAAGGTCTTGTGGAGCCATGCCCCAAGGTGCCAGAGCTGGTCAGGTGGCACAGGTTGAACTTACACAGTATTAGGCACAATGTTTTGCATTGTGATGTTGTGGCTGACCTGTCTATAGATATGGTTTCATTTTGGACTTTAGTATAGTGGTGATTAGATCAGGCTACCCTTAAAAATTCTGACAGATTATTCTGTGAACAGGGTTGTGGAGGGTCTGGAGCATATCCCACTAAGCAGGGTACATCCTGGTCAGGGTGTCAATCCATAACGGAGCACACACACATACAGTACCCATGCTCATTCACACAATACGGGCAATTTGGGAATGCCAATTAGCCTAATCTGTATGTTTTTTGAAATGGAGGAGGAAACCCACCAAGTACGGGGAGAACATGCAAACTCCATGCACACAGACCCGTGGCGGGAATCGAACCTTCGAACCTGGAGGTGCGAGGTCACAGTGCTAACTCACCACCATGCTGCCTCTATTCATCTTAATTTAAACAAAATTCTAATACTAAATAACAGATTGAATTATACAGTGAGTGAGATCGCGTCACATAGTATTAATGTCAATCAATTACATTAAGAAAACTTGAAAGGGCATGGGAAAAAATTTTTGTTATTACACTATAGTACTCAGTTAATGCAATTAATACCTGTGAGGTAGAACAGCACGGTGGTCATGTGGCTGAGATATGTAAAGTGCTGGGGTTCACTCCTCCGCCCAAGTCAGAGCACAGTGATGAGTTTTATTCCAGGTTACATGATGAAATCATGTTGAATATACACAGGTAAAATTGTGTTAATGTGACACAATTTAATCAGATGGAACTGAAAAGAAAAGCTATTTTCAATGATACAAGTCACTGATGATAATACAAATGAATAGCGCACCATCTTGTGTTAAGTACGTTTCTGTTTAATGTGATGATTGTGTTTGTACTTTGGTTACTAGATTCAATCTTAACACTTCTTATTTTCCCTGCTTTCACGACTTCATGATTTCACCAATTCCAAAGAAAAACATCTTCCAACAGACCTTCAAACGGGACACTAAATTTACTCCGATTCCAAGTGCGGCCCAAAGGCGTGTGTCCGCTCCCTGAGACAGCTTAAGTAATTCCGCCTTGCTCATCCAATTACACACAGCTTTGACAGCCTTGGTCATTATCGCCACCATGTCCATTAGGTTAGGCTCTGCATCATCACTGTACAAGTGGAAATTACAATGCACTGTGGGGTAAAAGCCACCTCTTTCAGACCTGCACTTATGTAGGATTAAAAAAGAAGCAATGAAAACTGTCTCTGATATTTCACACCTCAGTTGCTTTCCCTTCTCATATAGGGCGAGACTGGGACAAAACTCTACAGCCTGAAACCTTTAGTCCATAAGTACCAGCAAGATGGGATAAGATTAATAGACACTTGTCATGTAAGTAATAATGCTGAATGATGTCTGGAGTAATTATGATTGGTTTGCTGTACATTCTAGGCCTACCGTGTCCAATTCGTATTAATGATTGCTTTGACCTTTATCATCAACTCCTTCGATCCTAGCCGGACTTGTTCCTGTTCGAGTTGTTCCTAATCATTAGTAGGTCACATGACCACAGTCTCAGAAGCATTGCTTCTCTTAAAGTCTATTTAAATCTAGCCTATATATTAATGTGTTGACTTTTAAATTCAGCCAACTGAGTTTAAAAGTCAAATAAATTTGATTTTAGCATAAAACAATAGAAGAGACAATTCCCTGGTGTGTTTTATTATATTGAAAAAAACAAGCAAACAAACAGTATTTTAACCCGTTCCTTCATAAAAGATGTACAGTATATGCATATGATTTTTTTGTTATTACAAATTGTATGATATCTGAATTTCAATTCTGTTTATAACCTACTGTAGAGATCTAATGGATTGCATATGATTGTTGATGATATTGCATAAAGATTAAGTAAATTAAAATTATGCACATTTACACTGCCTGGCTGCTTTAATATTCCGGATCGTCTTTAGCTTTGATTATGGTGTGCATTTGATTAATCACTTGCATTGTTTCGGAAACCTTACGCAAATCCACATAACGTATTTTCATCCGGGGTTGCATTAATTCTTGGCCTGAGATCTTGTATTGATGACAGCAGAGTTGATCCGCTTCATAAAGTCTTTTTTATGCAAACCCAGATGCCTCCAGGGGCTTGAGTCATTTCAAATCTCCCAAGTTGTTTTCTTTGCTTGATGCAGCCCATAATTCAAACCTTCTTTAAGCGTAGCCTTTTTTATGTTTGATGTTTTTTTTGTTTGTTTGTTTGTTTTTTGACTGGGCGGTGTGTATAAACAATGCACAATTGAAATATGAACTTTGATTTTTTTTTTCTAAATATCACATTTTGGAGACAAACACAGCCATTGTTCATGGGTATTCTGAATACTGTATGTAATTTTTGAATACACAAAAGTTGCAGACAAACAGAGCAAATCAAGCAAGCAAACGAAATTTTTGTTAATCTGAAAAACGTTTAGAATTATAAATGATATGAAATTTTAAAAGTACTATATCTCCGTCCATTATCTCCATCTTTGTCCTCATTCTTACATAAAACTTAGGAAGAGTTACTATTATTATTATTATTATTATTATTATCATTACTATTATTATTATTATTATTATTATTATTATTATTATTATTATTAATAATAATAATAATAATAATATCCATTATGAGCACAGCATGGTGTGAGGCTCGGCCGCGGCCTGCGCAGCGCTGTGGGTTATTGACGGCGTTAAGATTATTCCCCCTAAGAGCCAAAGCCGAGAGATAATTTGAGTGTGTGCTGGATTCAGGCCAATTACACAGTGCTTGTGTTTAACCAGCTGTGGCTAGACATCATGTTTGAACAGTCGCCTTCTATTGGAGACAGAAGGATCAGAGGAACCTTTACAAAAGCAAACAAGCGTTCGGTATCTACTGTATGCTCCTGTGCATATGCACTTTTCCTCCGAACACAACCCAAATGGTAAAGGAAACATTTTAGCAAGTGGTTTACTGACTTTTACAGTTGACGATCAGGGCCACCATAATCATAATGATAATCATTATCGTAATCAGAATAATAATTGAGTTCTAATTTTAATCTATACTATAAAGTGGACATGTACATGTATGCAACTTTAACTGAAAACACTTTAACTGGCAGCATACACAGATATTTTCTAATGGAAATACTTAACTGCATAGTATTCATAAAAAAACATATTAAATAACTTTTATATTTTCTCCAAAACTGAATCAGGTTTGAAAAAAAAAATCTCAAAATGAAGAAATTGGTTACACACACTGTTAGGCGGGTGGAAAGAAAGTGCTGTTACATATAATGAGCAGACTGGATGGTGTCACTTGCTGTGAGAATGCAAATGTGCTTTCTAGGCTTGGAACTGGCTATAACCTGTATGAGGCTATATCATATCATAACTGGTTAACTGGTGAGTGGCTGATCGAACAGTGATAAAAAAAAAATTTTTTAAATAGTGATAAAAAACAAACAAAAATAATAATAA